>JACLAT010000072.1:0-281104 GCA_018105865.1 Metaphire vulgaris
CCGAGAATCACACCAAGCTTTACTTAGTCCAAAAACCGTAACCGGTAAGTGCTTATAATTTACAATTGAAACAGGAACAGTGCATCCCATCGTGGATGCAATCGCTCGTGAGGTCTATGATGTTCTACCCCATTACATCAGGACATCATGTGTGAATAATGTATGTAAAAGATTACGTCATGTACTAATATTTGTCACTTAACACTAAAATACTGTGGTGGACTGGTTTCAGTGGCTTTGCGTGCACCCATGCCGCCCATGGCTCCGGGAAAATATACCGCCGCAATTTGCTTCTTTTATAACTCAAATAAATCTTGCATTTCAGTCTTCCCATGGTCTGACAAGTGACAACTGGAAATTATTAATGTCAGGATTTTTTATTCAATTACAGAGATTGGCGGTTTTGACGAGATGGGTGAGCCAATCATTGTCGAGATCGACGAAAGCTTATTTTTCCATTTTTATCATCGCGCACCTCACTAATGTGGCGACTATTTTTCCAGGAACAGTGCATCCCATCGTGGATGGAATCGCTCGTGGAGTCTATGATGTTCTACCCCAGCTCATAAGTAACCACGACCGATACGGACCACCATTACATCAGGACGTCATGTACTAACTTTAATACAAGTAGGTCTAGCGATGCAAAACCACA
The DNA here is from genome assembly GCA_018105865.1 of Metaphire vulgaris. Lineage (NCBI taxonomy): Eukaryota > Metazoa > Annelida > Clitellata > Crassiclitellata > Megascolecidae > Metaphire > Metaphire vulgaris. The sequence continues at coordinate 656 of JACLAT010000072.1, forward strand.
AGGCAACTCAATAATACACAAAATGAAGCTATCCCAGCATTTTCTTCATCTGACCCGAAGCAAGCATTAAGAGTGGGTAAGACAATATAGCCAACATAGATTCAGAACAAATTCCGCTCATGAAGCAGGTTTTCCGGTAGTCCCGGCCAAAATATTGCGCGTCGCCATTTGCGCAGACCTGTACAGCCGCGACCCCATAAGAAAGGACGAGGAGATCCTTGCCGAGACCGGGATGCAGCCGAATGGGACAAAAAGCTTCACCGACATCACTCGGGAGGCGGACGCATGGCTGCAGGCGTTGGTCGAACACGACCCATTCGCCACCGCGACGATCCGCGAAACTGAAGTGTTGGTTGGCTGGTTTCTTTCGGGGGACGTAATTTTTCCTCAACTTACAGCCATAGCAATGACCTTCGCCAGAAAGAGAGAGGGCGCTAAAATTTCGAACTAGGTTGAACTTTTCGGATTAGGCATATCTTCATACCTCGTAATGTTTGAAACCGTACAATAAGTGGTGGGACGGTTGTGACTCGGAAGACGTAGTTATAATCGGCACTACGGTCCTTTCGGTGAGACATCCTTCGACGCCGAAGTCTCTGAAGGTGACTGTTAGTGGCGATGGCAGCAAGGAACAGGAAATGCAGCGAATGGCCAAAGGACACATTGTCGAGATATGTGTAAGAATTCGACGAAGAAGAAGATTGAGTAAGATTAGATTGCTATCTATATGTAATGGCGGGCTACGGCGACAGTCTCCGTATGCCGTCGACGGGGTCCAGGCAGCGCGGGCAACACGCACACAGCTGCCGTAAGTCTTGCGCTTCCTCGGAAGGTCTATTTAAGAGCAATGAAATACTATCCGTCCTCTATATATAAATATTTTTCATCGCCGACGGCAAGAGATTCCTTGTGTAAGTGAAGAAATAAGTACTGAATTTACTCTCGATGCGCCCACTGCAAGACGAAGAAGAAAGACATACATTACTGTGAGTATATTCTTGCATGCTGCAGTCAACGCCTTTTGTTGCCCTTGCCAGTCGAATAAGTGGAAGTGGTCGCCGGAAAAGCGGCAAAGCACACCTTCCATTAGTAAGTGGCCTATTTTCTATGTAGGTAAATATTGGAGCAGGGCTAAGCCAGGTCCTAGCTGAGCCAGAAGAAGGTCGATCTGGGAGATGAGAGAATCGAGGAAAGAACTCGAAATGAAGAGAATGAAGATACGATCACAAGATTGGATCAACAGAGCAGCAGGGAGCTTGCAGAAAATTAGTAGCCAAGAATTGACCAGGCGAAACCAGAAATCTAGAGAAGAATCTGGGAAGTAGAATTATGTTCGTCTTTATTGCTAGATTATTATTGCTGTTTGCTATCGGTTAGGTATTGTGATAAGATTTCCATTACTTTATTGATGCCATATATTAGAGAACCTTATTATTGCACTCTCATGCATGTTTAGAGCATTAGCGCGGTGTCTCTATTGGGACATTATTATTAGCCTGATTGAAATTACTTAATATTGCTGATTGAAGGAACTCGAGGATGTATTCTTGTTAGACCTGCTGGATATTTAATCGGTCCTGGTTAAGCATTTACTTATTGCAATTGCAGCGCCATGCTGGTCATTATTTTCATTACACATTGAAATGCCACTTTGCGCTAGTTCCCGTGCCCGTAGCGCACGTTTAGAAAGAAATTATTTTATAATGCGATGCAATGTCTTCTTTGCTTACAGCGGACAGTTTCGGAAACACCACCCCTACAACCGTCGCCAGGCACGTCGTCGCCGCCGGTGCTGGTTACGCCCACAGGGCGTCATGTATCTATCTTGCCAGCAAGCTTTCTACTTGTGTAATTCGGGAAAGACCATCGACCCCAGGTAGCCTGCAGGTGGAGTGGGAATTTCACCCTTCCGCCGCAAGCACGAACAGAGGGCTGCTGGCTGGAGTTCGGCGCCAAGAGCATACTTCTTACTGTAGACTACTTGTTATGAAAACGTAAAGAGAATACGACAGGACGTCCTACTGAAACATATAGGGTTCGGTAAGATTTTCCGGAAAGACAATTATATTATTGTGCAATAAGTGGTGGGACGGTTATAACTCGAAGACGGTGGCAATTTGAACTTAAGAGAGATCCTTCGACGCCGAGGTAATGCAGCCGCAAATAGTACGTTCATAATTTGCTATGTTTCTGGTGACACATATATGCGTGCTTTGTAATAATAGTAATAATAATATGGCCGCGCTACATTCGTTCAATTTTAATATTGTTTAATAAGCCATTCATTCCAGGACATTTGTTACAGATACACCGCTTGCAATGATAGAGAGGATTGTGTGAGACGTCGCAGAATCTCTTTCCGCGAAAATTGCAGCCCACGAAGCGAACGTGCGTGGAATGGGACCGGGAAGATAAACGACTGTTGCGAGGACGGCAAATTTTACCTTTTCTCAACGGAAGCTACATCAACTTCTAATTCGATTTATGTTTTACTTAACTGAGCCGAGAGCGCAGGTCTGAGGCGGCACCTGGCTCGCTGGTTGTTACAGTGGGGGGGCGACGGATCACGAACGGTGAGACGACCCGAGGAAAGCCCCTCCTCGGATAACGTCCGACCTATGGTGAGGAGGGCCCTAGTATTTGTATACTTGTGGCCACGGAGAGATCCAAGAGAAGCGTACCCGGCTATAATGTACCCAAGGACCGTAACCGGTAAGTGCTTATAATTTACAATTGAAACAAGGCTCGGTTATTGAGAGTATCACAAAATTTCGGGTGTTTTCATACATTTCGGGGACCTCTCCACTTCCGTATGGCGAGCGTTAGCACGCGTAGATAGTACTGGTAATACTGGAAGTATTATCTACGTGCACTAAAGGTTATTGGACTCAAATAGGTGGTCGATGGTATTTCGATCGCCAAGAATAAATTTACGCCTTGAAAACTAATTTTAGTAAGAAACGACAAGGACACCCGTCTTATGCGCACCTCCATTTACGCGATATTAGTTTATATAATTGGAGTTAGGGTTAGGGTAAGAGTTTGGGCTAGATTGTTCTTTATGATTAACACTAATTTATAGCCCAACTCGCGTTGCGCTCGAAAAATGTCGTCGATCAAATATGATATTGGATTACTTTTGTTGTTTTTTCTTGCTTGCCAAGGCATTTGAGTGTCCGACTCCCTCTCCAACATTCCAACCCCCCCCCCAACAATTGCAGTTTCGAAGTAATTTGGAAATACAGTATTAAAATTTTCGGCTGCGCATCCTTATGGTATTTAAATCTTGTTTTCATCTATGATTCTAACAAGTTTCTTCAAATGATCTCTTACGCCGCACATCAAGAACCGTTCTGATAACTATAAAATTCTCGCTGAAGAGGGATTTTGAAATAATTAAGGTAGGCCTACATAGACGAAATGAGTGCGCCTTGGGCCCTCTTACGAAAGACCAAGTATAATTAAAGATGCTTTGCTTCTCGTGAATTTATTAAATATTAAGGAGGCGCTCTACTTGTAAGCATCGTCTACTCAACTGTCACGTGTTCTAATATCCAATAATGGTAAAATGAATTTTGCGGCCTGCACTGAAGTGGCCATTTCTGGAGGGAAATTTATATTGATCGCGTTCGTGACTCGAAATAGAGTTATTCGCAATGAGAACAGAGTGGAACATGAATTTCTATTTTTTTGAAAAGCCATCGATGCCTACATTCATTTGTCCAGAATGCTTCGTGCAGCGATCGTCGCGCAGAAGTTTGAGGCGGCATCAGCGTACCGAACATAATTTCGGCTCGCTGGTTGTTACAGTGGGGGGGGGCGACGGATCACGAACGGTGAGACGAGCCGAGGAAAGCCCCTCCTCGGATAACCTTGACGTTAGAGCCATGGTCAGAAGAGCCCTAGTATTTGTATATTTGTGTCCACGGCGCGATCCCCGTGAATCTTACCCAGCCATAATGAGTCCAAGAACCGAGGAAATTGCGTTGTGTAGCGGAATAAATGCAGGGGTGTCGATAACTAAATGTCCAGATGTCCGTCTGTCCACTTACACAGATTACAGTAGATCATTATAACTGTGAGTTTTGAGTTTTAGTCCATTCTTAGAGTTTAGTGTAAAGTAAAGATTGTATATAGTGTATAAGTAGCTTTGTTTCTGATTGTTCTTGAACATCTTGGATATATACTTGTTCTACAATGATCATCAAATGCTCAGCGTATGGTTGTACTGACTCAACCGTTACATTTCATCGAAATCAATTAGGTGACCAGTGGATTAGGGCAAACCCGCGTAAAGATTTCATTACAACAAAACATTTGCGACTATGTTCTCTACATTTTCATCCATCTGGGAATTTACGCAATAGATAGACTGGTTGGCGATGTGTTAGTTAATTGCCATTTCGCGGCAATGTCTAATGTACCATCGACCCATGACTTTCATATCATACATGAAGGGCCAAGACAAGAAACGATGGGCCGTGTCATTGGGGGATATTGTTATGTTGATCTATTTTTGGGCAACTGCTATGTCACACAAACTAATGCTTAACAAAAACACAGTGGTGGACTGGTATATCTTCAGCAGGGATGAATGCAAGCACGACGATGATGGTATCCTTAGCCCAATTTTGCTAAACCGATTACAGTTGTTAATGCTATGTCGCATAGAAGTGCTGAGGTCGACTTCAATCAACGAACTGTCGATAACCCAATAAAACGAGATTTTTAAGCGTCTTCGCGAACGGCAACGGAAACTCAAGAATAAAATGAGCCAACTGTAGCCCTTATAAACCGACATGTATTTTACGACGACATTCGCGAGCTTATTGTAGCGGCAAGGGAATGGTCTCGGGCGGCATCTGCGTGCTGAGCATAACGTCGGATCGCTGGTGATCACAGTGGGGGACGACGGCTCAAAAACGGTAACCGAGTCGAGGAAAGCCCCTCCTCGGAATTCCCGGACATCAGATTTGTTGCAAGAAAAGCCGTCGTGTTTGCCTATTTATGACTACGGCGCGATCCCTGAGAACGTAGTATAATTAAAGATGCTCAACTGCCCGTCAAAGTGTCACGTGTTCTAATGTCCAATAATGGTAAAATGAATTTGTGCGGCCTGCACTGAAGTGGCCATTTCATGAATTTCTATTTTTTAGAAAAGCTAAGGGATGCCTGCATTCACGTGTCCGGAATGCTTCGTGCAGCGACCGTCGCGCAGAAGTTTGAGGAGGCATCAGCCAAGGACTACTAGAATTGCCTGGACGGCCAACTGAAAAAGGAGCCATACTTCAGGGGGCTGAATAAATGCAGCCTCCTGTGCATTTGCAATTGCTCGGATTCTGTGAAAGCCAAAACGATGAGGTATACACCATTGTTTTGCATTTTTATCCCTCTTTCAAACCATCCGTGCAAAATTTAATAACAATTGGGATAAGGGTCCACAATCTGGCCTGAAACAGAACCACCCTCCAAAAAAATTTTTTTATGTTCCAAGCTGTGTTGCTAAAATGTTTGAGTGGCAACCTAACTTTTGTGAAAAGCAAAGTTCTAGGGGAATGTAATTGGAGCAAAATAAATCAAACATTTTGAAAATTGGACAATATTTGGTCGAGATATATTCTTCCTATCCCGAGCACTCTCCTTCCGATAAATTGTCGTTTCGATCAGTTTAGAACGATCACTTGTATTTCTTTTATAATTTGCTATATCTCGACCAATAGCGGCGGAGTAATCAGGCGGCAGGTGAAAATGTCCGACGAAAAGATATATAAGCCCAGTACCTAGTAAAAGCCTTTCTTTTTACGAACGACCGTAAGGATCGATACAACGAGACAAATCTATAGAGATAAAAAGATGCCTGGAGGAGGATCGAAACGCTGGTGTTTTACGTCGTTCCGAATCGAAGCACCCATCGCCTTCGACGCACGCCGAATGCAATACCTGTGCTACGGACGCGAGACCTGTCCTGATACGGGCCGTCGCCATTTGCAGGGCTACGTTGTTTTTAAGAATCGCTCAACAGTTAAGAAGTTGAAGCTCCTCGATCCGGGCGCGCACTTCGAACCGGCCAGAGGCAGCGTAGCCGATAACGTGAATTATTGCTCCAAGGACGGCGAATTCACGGAATTCGGCCAAGTGCCTGAAGAGCAGGGCGCCCAAGGCGGCCGTGCCAACAAGGAACGGTACGCCGACGCACTGGACAAAGCCCGACGGGGACAGCTGGACGAGATTAACCAAATCCTCCTTACCCTGGGAAACAAATCATTTATTGACAATTAACAACTACCTGCTATAGCAAGGCCCGATGACGAAGACAGGTATTTTTACCTGCTGCCAAAAATTCACAAAGCATATAAGAAATGGTCATGTCCTAAACATGCCCGAGGGCCGACCCATAGTAGGCGACTGTGCCACTGCGAATAGGCGGGTATGTAACTTCAGAGACTACATCATCCGACCCCTTGCTACCCAAAATAACAGCTACATAAATAACACCTACGGAGCAAGACCCTAGTAGACCTCAGACGTACCTAACCCAACAACAACCCAAGGACCAACAATAGCAACCGCAACGACATCCAGACCCTTCTCGATTCCATCTCCGATCGCCTGGAACGCATACAGACAGGAAGCGTAGGCCCTAGCCAACCGGAGAATACGGCGGCCCCGAAACCGACGACCTACACCCGCCGACAGCCACTGCCCGGCACACGACCCACAGGACCGAAGGAACGATCGCCAAGGAGAACTCGATGAATACCCTTCTCTCCTCCCTGGTCGAACGCCTGGACCACTTAGAGGGCAGAATTATATATGCGGCTATGGGGGATTTCATTTGTTATCTATGGCTTTAGCATTCGAAATAATGATGTAGGCCTAGATAACTTAGTCTGTTATCATAATGGACGACCTTTGTTGCGCTGTGTTTTAAAAATATTAATTGTTACAAATATTTGTGCTGAAATATTCCGTGCTATGCTTTCATGTAAAATTTCGGTGATTACAGAAGAATAGAAAAAGTAGTTATGATAGCTAACAGTAACTGTGCTAAAATAGGAAACCGATTTTAAAAGGGGTAAGGCAGGGATGTGGATTATCACCAGACCTTTACAACGAATATGGAAAGGAGATAATGCAAAAATAGAAGGATTAGGAGGGATCGGGATAGGAGGAAAAATATAAGTAACTTACGATATGCAGGTGACACCACACTAATGGCAGACACAGAAGAAAACGTACAAAGGTTATTAGACAGTGTCAGCTAGAAGAGAGTGCAAAGAAAGGATTAAGAATAAACACAAAAAACACGTACAAAATAAGTACTGTCTGGTAATAAAAAGAGAGATAAAAATCCCTAGGCAGTGGCGTAACCAGCTTATGCAAAGTGGGTGTTGTTAACAGAACACTGTAGCCGCGGTCGACTCGCCCCTCCTTCGACCAAAAGTCAACGGATTTACGTAAATTGTGTTGGTCATATTTTGGAAATGGGTTTGTTTGAACCCCGTGGCTACGCTACTCTTCCTAGGTGTACAATATTGGGGTGTAATGGTACTTTAAAAAGGCCAGACAAATTTAGCGACAAAAACATTTACTTATATAATATTCCCACTCGGAACGATTATTATTATCCTAGTCTCTTCTCTCAGCTGTTTACAATGCACTTATTTAAAAAGGAGTGACTTCTACCTTTGATCTACTTTTGATCTACTGCCTTCTCTCAAACAAAAGCGCAGCGACCTACGTTTCACAAGACGGTGCACAAGAAACCATGGGACTCTCGCCCTTGTCAACAGTCAACAGACAATTTCGTTGCGAAACGGAAGCTTTTTTGAAATTAAGTAACCTTTCTTTGGTGGATATTGTTTTGCTGATCTATATTTGGAAGATCTATATAAGAAATAATCTTTCTTTGGTGGATATTGTTTTGCTGATCTATATTTGGAAGATCTATATAAGAAGTAACCTTTCTTTGGTGGATATTGTTTTGCTGATCTATATTTGGAAGATCTATATAAGAAGTAACCTTTCTTTGGTGGATATTGGACAAAAGATCTTCCACAGACTTTTGCAATTGAAGAGATGTCACTGAACATAAAAATACTGTGGTGGACTGGTTTAACTTCTGCAGGGATGAATGCACGAAATTTGTTCGAAACCACGACGCTAGGCTTCTGCAGCTGAGTTATTTATTAAATCTATGTTACTTTAACAAGTAATCATCTTCAGTGGCGTAGCGTGCACTCATGCCGCCCATGGCTCAGGGAAAATATACCGCTGCAATTTCCTTTTATTATAACTCAAATAATTCTTTTTAGGCCGCTCATTTCTGCAACGAGTAGTTTGTTTCCATCGTCTTTTGAGGTTACCCAAGTTTCAAATTTATATAGCCCAGTATTTGTGGAATGACAACGGCTATGTAGTTTTTTATTTCGGTGCTCAAATGCATTTCAGTCTTCCAATGGTTTTCTATCATTTATCTGACATGTGACAACTGGAAATTATTAATGCCATGAATTTTTATTCAATTACAACAGAGATTGGCGGTTTTCACGAGAATGGTGGGGCAATCATTGTCGAGATCGACGAAAGCTTATTTTTCCAAAGGAAATATCATCGCGGTCAAACAAGCCCGGAAAATGGGTTTTCGACAGGGTTGAGCGAGGCAGCGGAAAGCGTTTCATAGTCAAAGTGAGAAACCGCACCAGAAAACTCGTGCAGAAAAAGATCCTTAAACATATCCGATCCCGGCACGCACATCGTTCCTGATGGATGGGCTGCATATACCCGAATTACAGATTTGTCGATGCATTTTTAGCCATCTCGGGAATTGCTACTTCGAATTAACGGTTCAAATAGTTACTTAACATATGCCACCATGATCTTGTATGCAGATATCCACAAGGGCATATACACGCATAGCGTGGTAGTCCACGAAACCAACTTTGTTGATCCTCACGACGCAGATGTCCATACCCAGAACATCTAAAACCTGTGGATGAGAGCAAAGCGGAAGCTAAAGCGACAGTTTGGAACAAGTGGTGGTCTTTCTAAATCCCATCTACATGAATTCGTCTTTCGCAACGCACATAAAGATAAGCGTCGTATACTTAGTTTATTTCTGGCTCGCAATATCAATTTAATTAGCTCTTAAAGTTCACGCAGTGTTTATTCTAGCCACATTGACTTTGGGAGGATTTTTGATTGTTTGGGGGGTCGGGGTCTGAGTCTCTATACTTTGGGGAGAGGATACCGCCCCCTTTGGGAGGGGATTTCGCCCAGATAAAAACCTAGAATAAACACTGAGTTTATGTATTATTTGCTGTATATAATTTGTCATTTTAAAATGTTTTTTGTTCGTGTATGCTCTTGTCAATATCTCTATCTATGGGACTATCGTTTACATTCTATGTATCTATGTATCAATCACATTCTATGTACGGCGTAAGGCCGAAGTTATCATTGAGCTGACCGCAGCACACAAGCCCAAGCACGAAAACAAAAGCAAACAAGTCTTATAGCGCAATTACACTTCATAGTGTGGCGACCTGGGTCCGCCCCTCACTTGACCGGTATGATCGACAGTCAGCGAGCTTAGGAATCAGGCAACCAACGAATTGCCGCCGCTAGGCGTGGGTATGTAAAGGGCCGCCAAGCCGAAGAGAGGGAGAGAGTCGACGGGGCCGAACGAAGAAAGATAGAATGACGTCATCGAAGATGGACGCAGAAGGAGTGGGGAAAAAAGATAGACAGAAAAGAAACATGAAGGTTTAGTAAAGATGGGGGAAAATTCGTGCTCGCTGCTGACCTGTCGCCCCCCTGCTTTCATAACTCAGACTCGCAGAAACGCATAAGAAACTGATTGTCATTTTGATGTGAGTATGTTATTTTTAATCATTATACGGATATATGTGCTTGTGTAACAAGGTCGCCGCTTGGCGTTAGCAACCCAATATGTACACGTATGCCCCCTTTCCGCGCTAACGATACAAATAGCGAATGTCATTAGCACCATTAGAAATGACATTAATAATGATGACACTGATGATAAATACTAATATTGAGATCGACGCTTAAGATGAACTATACTGTTAATGATGTCGACGAAATATGACACCGTGACTATGATGCTTATAATAGTAATAATAATAAAAACCTATATTCTGAAGAGCATGTCGTTTGATTGCGTGTCTAAATAGGTGTGAGTTATGATGACGACGACGATCATGATAGAGAATCAGATACAAGATATGTCTGAATTAAACTCTCCCTCTACGAGTATGGAGGCCGAAACCCACAGCGACGACTTGGCTGCATCCTGATGAGATCTGCCCCCTTGTTGGCATCCTGGTAAACTATCAAATTATAATTGGGGTGGGAGAATCGTTGCAATAGAACACGTGAAGCGCATTTACACCTTATCGAACACGAATACAGAAGATAATGAAAAATTATAGTAGACTAAATAGAAATTTCAGATCCAAGGACAGAAAGAATATAGACCTATATATCTGATGTGTATATATATATATATAAATATATCTGATGTATATATATATATATATATATATATATATATATATATATATCTGATGTATATATATATCTGAATAAATCTGATGTATATATATATATCTATATCTGATGTATATATATATATATATATATATATGTGATGTATGTATATATATATATATATTCAATATTATTAATAATTATTAATAATTATTAATAGTATTGTCTCTATGTCGCCTTGAACGAAACTTCTCTGTTTACGGACTACTTTTAGTTACGCCGTTCGCACACACGTCTACCGAAAAAAGTATTTAAATCTGCATGGGTTCGATTTTCCAATGAGCCAATGCATTATGACAATCTACGAAAGTAAGGCGCGAGAAAATAAACGCGACGTTTCCATATATTGTTATAGATCTATATATCAAACAATTCTAGTTTAGTATAAATAATAGACTCACGCTGTATGATAGGCTGCTTTAATGGCCGATTCGTGGTTTCCGAAGCAACTCATCCGGAATAGTTTCTCTGTACGATTGTTTCTTGCATCTGTCTAAAATTAAAAACAACTAATGCCGGTTAATAATATTGTCTAGGGCTACTTGATCACATTCTACTGCATACTACAATGTGAAGACCGCTTACATTGTTTTGTATTTGCCACAATTGATTTTTTCATTAAACGGCTTTCATACTAGGCAATACTTTCATACTGATCATTCCCTATAATATGAGTGCTGTAACATCTCGTTCGTTATCTCTTCCAATAATATTCTATATTTCGGAAGATTCATAAAAGAACAAACAACCACTTCGCAACAATATTCCAACGCAACTGAAAAGAACAGGGGTGCACAGGTCCCCCCTTTATCTATCCCCCAGGATGACAGTATGTTCCGCGTGTCGGTCCGGCCTCGCCTAAGTCGACAAGGGCTTACATCTGATCAAGTCGAGACGTAAGAGCGATAAATGATAGAATGCAACGCCGATATGTGATAAATAATTAAACTTATATATTATATAAAATCATATAAAATCAACGTTTATACTCTTCCAACAATCACCTATGTATAAATGACAATCGACCACGCTATATCACGTGGTACGCGTCCCCTGAACTAGGCCTATATAATATTTCGATTCACTAACAAATTCCTTCATTACGTACCACTGTCTTGACGGCGAAGAAGCGAGTCTAGTAATTCGACGACACGTTCGTTTCACGTGATCCCTATCGCCTAAAACCTATCGACCTATCGAAATCTTAAACCGAGCACGGAACTACACGTCTTGTTCTAACAGAGACTAGCTACCGAATGAAAGATCTTTCTTTCTCGCCCGCGCTTACAGGAACAGAGATTTTCCGATTATGGCGCAGCTGTCGTCTATAGTTCCGGCATAAAATAAGTTCCGCAACAAATTACGATTGGTTCATTTGAGCTTGTCAATTACTTATAAGCTCCGCCTACCCATGGTAACCAAGAGCTGTGCCGAATGCTGTCGTAAATTTAAAACCTAGCGGTTGACAGTATGTTCCGCGTGTCGGTCCGGCCTCGCCTAAGTCGACAAGGGCTTACATCTGATCAAGTCGAGACGTAAGAGCGATAAATGATAGAATGCAACGCCGATATGTGATAAATAATTAAACTTATATATTATATAAAATCATATAAAATCCTCTAGTATATAACCCTCTAGTATATAAAAAAAATCAAGGAGTTGAACATGCAGAGAAACAACCCAAACCACATTATCAGAGATAAGAATGGGAAACTACTGGTAAAAAAGGAGGACATACTGATCAGATGGAAAGAATACGTTGAATCCTTGTACAATGACAATAGAGGAGAAATTCCAAAAATTAATCACTCAAAGGAAGAAACGATTATAACTGAAGAAGAAATAAGACAGATTATAAAGAAATTACCCAAAAAGAAAGCAACTGGAGAAGATGGAATTTGCGCAGAACTTATACAAAACTTGGGGCCGGTAGGATATGAAATAATCACAGAGCTAATAAACATAATATACAAAACAGGAGACATACCGGAGGATTTCTTAAAATGCATATTCGTCCCAATCCCAAAGATAAACAAAGCACAAGACTGCGACGACTACAGAATTATAAGCTTGATATCGCATGCATCTAAAATCTTACTACAAGTAATAAAGAACAGAATCACACCATTAGCAGAATCAATATTATCAGAAAATCAACTGGGCTTCAGAAAAGGTAAAGGAACCAGAGATGCCATCTTTCAATTAAGGATACTTTGCGAAAACGCCTTAAAAAATGGGAAAGAAATTACACATATGCTTCATTGATTATAAAAAGCATTCGACAGAACAAATCATCAAAAGCTATTGGAGACACTAAAGTGGGCAGGAATACCAGAACTGGAGCAAAATTTAATCTGTAACTTATACTGGAATGAATACGCCACCATAAGAATAAAAAGAGGAGGAATCCGAGAAGATACAAATAAAAAAAAGGAGTCAGACAAGGATGCATACTATCCCCTTTACTATTTAACCTATATACAGAGCTATTAATAAAGGAAGCATTAGAACAAACTCCTGGAATGAAAATCAATGGAACAATCTATAACATACTCAGATATGCAGATGATACGGTAATCTTTGCAGAAAAAGAGGAAGACCTCCAACTCATAATTAACAAGCTAAACGACAAAAGCAAAAGAATACGGGATGGAAATTAACAGAAAGAAAACAAAAACGATGGTAGTAAGCAAACACAAAATGAGAAACACAACATCTTAATTGATAACACTAAGTTGGAACAAGTAAAGGAATACAAATATTTGGGCAGTTTCATAACAGAGAATGGACGATGCACAAGAGACATAAACGCCAGAATTGCTATGGCCAAAGAAGCCTTTTGGAAACAAAAGAATTACTAAGAAGAAACCTAGACCAAGCACTAAAACTACGAATCCTGAGATGCTATGTATACTCGGTTATCACATTCTCCTGCGAATGCTGGACTCTAACAAAGCAGTTGAAAAATAAAATACAGGCCTTTGAAATGTGGTGCTTCAGAGAAGAATCTTGAAAATTAGCTGGCAAGAGAGAATAACAAATGAAGAGGTACTAAAGAAAATTGGAGAAAAGAGACAACTCCTGACAGAAATTATAAACAGGAAAACTCAGTATGCTGGACACATAATGCGGGGTTCAAGCACAGAACAAGCAAAAGTCCTATTAGAGGGCAGATATGAGGGAAACAGGGCCAGAGGAAGACCTAGAAGAGACTGGCTGGACGACGTTAAGGAACACATACAGGAAAAGAACTACGGAAGACTAAAAAGGATTGCTGAAGACAGAACGAAGTGGAAACAACTCATGACCGTCAACCTTCAGATATGAAGATGACACATGATGATGATGATGAGCGGTTGAAAATTTATGACCGATAGAGTTAGTATATTATAAGAGGAACTCAAATTGTACTTTTGTCGGTGATTGAGGGTGAAAATAACTTGGAACACATACGCTTCGACTTCAAAGCCGATTAAGTTTTGCTTTCTTCAGCTAGCACACTTTCCAAATCCACTATTTAGACAGGGGTCCCCATCCCCTGGCTGCTGGAAGCAGCATTTTCCCTTCCTCTTCCTCCCTCCCCATCCCCCACCTCTATAACCCCTGAAAAATGTTCGAACAGTGGATGCTTGTGGGTGGGTTTCAGGGCATTTTGGACATAAAATCACACACTTTGGTGCACCAGGTTAGGTTTCATGCCAATAACTTCATTCATTCAGAACTTCTACTTCTTAATTTCTGGAAAATTCCAACAGCCACAGTGCCCTACTGAATGTAAGCTGAAACTGAAGAGGGATATTGCAGTTATTGCACTGGCAAACTATTCAAAATTGTCTACAGATTATACAGGACAACAAAATATGTTTTATGTCTGGTTCCTTAGAAGTTAGACTCGTTTCTTGGTATATTTAAGGTGCTGATTCTAAATATGGCATCAGATTTTCTCTATCAGCTCTAGTTTTTGAGATACGGCCATATATCCACACATCTATATTTGAATAATGACTGTTGCTGTCGAGGCATTCGATGTGTACACTGTACATCAGCATGTCATGTCAGCCATTGTTAGGGACGTCATTTGGGGCAGGAGGCCGTGCCCCCATAAGAAAATAAAAAAATTAATTTATAATGTATTAATGTGCAAAAAATCGCGAAATTTGGCAAAAAATTGCCAAAAATATAAAAAAATTGCAAATTTGCCAAAATTGGCCCAAAATTTGCAAAAAATGCCAAAATTTGCAAAAAATATGCCACAAATTATCTCGCCTTCCAAGAAAAGTGTGAAATGACGCTACTGTGTCACGTATGTAAATGTAAAATGAGTTTATAACAAACCAATAGGTTCACAGGAAGTTTACATGCATTCTGCATCACAAGAATGACTGTACCTACAAGTGACATTTATAATAAAATTGTACGAATGCCTGACAATAAGGAACTTCAACTTGAACTGAGTATATGAAGTTACGAAGTTGCACTTGCTATAATTGCACAAGCAAAGATTTCTTCGCCCCTAACTTATTTTAGGAAGCCTTTGCTTCCTTTCCCTCCTCTGTGGGCGCCGCGGCCTTACCTAATGGCCCCATTTCGCTCCTTTAACTTTAGCTTAACGGGAATAGACCTTCCGCCACTAAATTGGTTCAAAGGACGAAAGTGGTTCAAAGGAGGTCTTTATTTAAAGTCGTTGGCGGATTTAAATAAGACTTGGCTAGAAATAGGGAATTTGTTGAACACCCTTCGGAGCCCCTTTGATTACAGGGTGAGGGGTAAGCGTGGTTGTTAAATCAACCAGATCAAGCAACTACTTCGGTTCGGATATCTGGCTAAACAAAGACCTGGTTTGAAAAGAATCTCCGAAAGTATTTCTTTGAAGCCTTAGTCGTTAACGGGCAACTACTTCTTCGCCTGGGGATTTCGGCTATCTTACCCCTATTTATTTAAAGGTCAAAGTGCGGAAGTAGGCAGGTTAATAAATGTCTCGCGCATCGGCCTCCTAAAACTCCGCCGTGGCATTTATTTCCTAATGGTCCGTCGATTCAAATGCGATTACTCTAAACCTGGGGCACTTAACTATGCAGAGCAGCATCAATCCCTCAGTGATCTATCTACACCCCTAGCGGGGGGTTACACTCCACCCGGTTTTTGACTGACACCCCCTGCCCCTACACCCCCTAGCAGTGGTGGTATTGGCTATCATCCAAACAAATATATGTTAAAACTTAAAAGTAGTAAGACGCTTCTGTGAAGGACTGTGGTGTTATGATGCAGCTGTTTCGTTCTGCGTATTGTATGTTCAAATCAGAAATTTCAGTTTGCAAACGATACAAAACCACTTTAAATCACATTATTATTATTATTATTATTATTATTATTATTATTATTATTATTATGGAATCTGTGCTTGGATTTTTTATCTTTCGTGCGCTTCTATATGTAACTTATTATTATTATTATTATTATTATTATTATTATTATTATTATTATTATTATTATTATTATTATTATACATATAACTAGCCGTATATGATTCAACACTTGACATTGACAACCCCCCGCCATTTTGGGACACCCCGAAACGCAATTTCTTGGAAAAAACCTGCACTCACTAATTTCTGTTACAAACTAATGTCGTACAAAGCCATTTTACTTGCTTTCTTTTATAGAACATCTATCCCGTCTGAAATTGCCGTCCCTTTTTTATTGTGCTGCCAGGGGCAAACCGCTCCTTCTCAACTCCCCCCACCTCCCTCCCCTATAGGTACGCGGTACACACTGAACAAGAGGAATATGTAGAATAGAATTTTCTCTTTGTAGCGTCGGAGAGTAAAAATATGTTTCTCAAAAGTTAAAGTTTAGAAGTGGACAAAGTAATGCGCAAATGACATTTGGCAAGGATTTGGCGAAGTCCCAGATATCTTTGGCGAAGCTATTTATATTACAAATCTTGTGTGTAAGACATTCTCCCCTGGACATAATCAACCTCCGAAAATTACCCCCTCCCCGGTACACCAGATGAAGTGACACCCTGGACATAATCGCTTTTTGTTTATTCAATGAGCTCTGACCAAATCTACTGGTGCCGTGATGAAAGAGAATTACTGTCGCTATAGAACTCTTCTCGATTGAAATCTTCTTCAAGTTAAATCTAAATCGGAGAGAAGTAGGGTTCCTCAATGCGTTCCAATTTCTACGCTAATTTCTACGCTAAACTAGCCAAATTTTCGCAAATTTTTGCCTCCTAACCTCAAAACGTAACCTACAAAAACAGTGTATACGCAGCCAATTAAGGTCCTCACGATAAAGGTCCTAACGATGGCCGTAATACTGCTCCCCAATTTCTTCACCGTTATTTTTAAAAATAATTAATTAAAATCTATGACATTTATTTATTTACATTGTATATTAATTCTTTGCCCGTGGGGGATAATGTGTGTGGGGAATATGTCCGGGGGATAATGTCCGGGGGGATTATGTCCAGGGAGAATGTCCGTTCCCCATGCGGGAAGATGATTTGTGGAGTTTAAGGCAATGTCCTCGGGTAGCAGGATAAGCGGGAAGGAAAAAAAGCGATGTATATCGGTTTCGTGCTTCTTGTTAAGTTGTGATACCCGTGACTTATACGGATACCCTGGATTTGACCTGGATCTTTAATTATTTGGACTTGGTGTGCCATCGTTTGATGCTCCTGTGATTTATGAAGTGGCGCTATAGAAGTTCAAGATTAGATTGGATATTAGATGAAGTATTTTATAGCATTCCGTAACATGAATTTTTAGTCTGCGAAGTTCCAGTAGCTCAATATTAAGCATGGCAAGTCGTTGCTGGAATGCTGGAATGCCATTAATATTAAGCCATTAACCTGGGGCGCCATCAGAAAGCCCACCTGACTTCTTCAGAAATTGTTTACAAAAGGAGGCGTCGATGACTTCGTGTCAATCAGATAATTGTCCGCCGGGCCGCAGATTATAAAGTAGGTCGTGGTTCACACATGTGGATAGCATTTCGACCGTAGCGAAACTCATTCCCGACATTCCGTTCTTGAATTGACCAATTTCACCAATAGGCAGGGCAAAATTCCGAATCAACGAATATCAAACATCAGCACGCTGTTACGTCAGACTATAGGCACTTAATAGCACACCGCAGCGTCGATTAATAATTATAATAATCTTTATTCGTGACAAGCACAGCATCAAATAGTACACAAACAAGGAATAACGCAAATCAACTGAACAAAACTAAATAAACTAAACTAATAAACTACCCCGTACAGCCACTATCACTATTAATGTCAGAGAGAGACAGGTAGACAAGCAGACAGAGACAGCCAGACAGGCCGAGTCAGACAGAGACATTGGCGTAGACTTGGATGAAAAAAATAAGGGTCCCAAAACCTATAGCTTCGCCATTCTCTACGGTGGCCTCTCAAAAAGTGGGAAGTGTTCGAGCAAAGAGGCCATAGTGGTTTACGCCTTATGGACAGACAGACAGACAGACAGACAGACAGACAGACAGACAGACAGACAGACAGACAGACAGACAGACAGACAGACAGACAGACAGACAGACAGACAGACAGACAGACACAAACAGAATGAAAGAAAGAGAGACTGAAATGAAGGTGTAGCATAGTATGCGCACCAGTAGTTTGCGCACCTGGGAGTTCGCGCACTAGGAATTTGCGCACCAGGGTTAGGATAAGGGTTAGGGTTAGGTTTAGGGTTAGGGTTAGGGTGAGGGTTAGAGTTAGGTTGAGGGTTAACTTTAACCCTAACTCTAATCCTAACCATGACACGCCCCTGGTGCGCAAATTCCTAGTGCGCAAACTCCCAGGTGCGCAAACTACTGGTGCGCATACTAATGTAGACCGAAATGAACGATGGCCAGTCATCGCCAATGAGAATAATTACATAAATGTGTATATAACATTATCGCCTTCTAACTCCTATTTAAATCTGTTATTACAGTTATTACAGATATGTGCAGCGTTTGTGGTCTAGACATCGATATTTAAAATTATAACTCTCTAACAACGTAGCTAAAGAACTTCTGTAGCGCCATTTTAGCAGTGTTTATTCTAGGCCTGTTGGAGGGAGGGGATTCCCCCTCAAAGTTTTAAAATTCACACCCTCTAAATTTGTATATGTTGGCTTGGGGGATGGAAATCCCCTCCCCCCAAAAAAAAGAGTGGAGAGACAATTTGACAATTTGGTCAGTATTTGCAGTTGTTTTCTTGTACCTCGTAGTTGTAGCTCGTGAAATGTTGGTATCAACACTGTCGGGTTCTGAATTTTATTTTGCAAAAAGGGGTCGTCCATAAATTATGTTACACGATTTTGGCACTTTTTACCCCCCCCCTACGTAACGCTACGTAACAAAACATCAGACCTCCTAAAATATGACGTTCCAGCGGGCCGACCCCCTCTTTCGACTTCCGAAAAGTCATGACAAGCAAAAAAGGTCATCCTTGTATTTTTTCCTCTCGAAAAACCTTCACAAGCAAAAAAGGTCATCCTTGTATATTATTTCCTCTCCAAAATCCCTGACAAACAAAAAAGGTTAAAAAGGTCAAAGGTCATCACTTAAAATTTGTTTGCGTTACGTCACATTTACGGAACCCCCCTCGTCAGTCGTCACCCTTCGTAACAAATGCCCCCCTCCTAACCGCGTTACGTAATTTATGGACGACCCCAAAGTAAATTAAATGAAAGTCAATGAAAACGTTCTGCCGGCGTAAGCTTTTCCTGAAATTGACGGATCTTATCAGAGCTTTTATTGAAAGAACACCGGTTGCCATATCGATTGGCGTTTGAACTGCCATGTTTAATTCAACAGCTTATTTCAGTTCAATGCGATTAAATCTCGCGTTAACTGATTCAGGATCTGATTTCATGACATTTTAATCGATTTGCCCCAGCGTGTTTTCACCAACTCCGGCCATCTGCGAATCCACGAGGGATCACAGCGGGCGGTCTCATTATTCGGGCCAATCCTATTCAGGAAGATTAATAATCATCTTTATTCGTGACAAGCACAGCATAAAAAAGTAGTACACAACCAGTAGTACACAACCAAGGAAAACACAAATCAACTGAACAAAACTAAATAATAATAATAATAAAATAATAATAATAATAAAATAAACCTAATAATAAACAAATAAACTAAGAACAAACTTTACACAGTACAGCCTATGCCCTCAGACAAATTCTAGTAATGCACTGAGCAAAGTACAGTGGCTTCTTCTCATATCTATTAACAAAGGATGCTTGTCGCTTCTCTACAATAGCATGCATACTATCCAAACCCGTCAGGACTCTGATATACTCGACATTATCTGCCTCACATGTTTTAAAAATTTTGCACACAACTACTCGAATCAGTCTGTCAAGAACATTAAGAATACTTTTGTTTGGAAATGTGGCTTCCATACCATACAATACAATAGGTAGACAATAGCTCTTTACCAGGTTAACGCATATTAATTCTGAAGCGGCAGCTCTGCTGCGACTATACAAGCAATTAAACGTAATGTCAAAGTCAGACCGATGATAACATTGTATCAAAGTGCGAGGAAAGGAAGGGGAAGGTCTACAAAACTCTACATAAAAATACACTCAAAAATCTCGAGACTTGAGAATGATAGTATCTTAATTTTTTCTCCTTGTGGTGACGTCGCATTTGGGGAGCTCAACGTGCATCCGAAGGTCGATCGATAGGATAAAGACCTTTGATTAGATTTTATGGCCTGCGCGGGACTTCAATAATCCTTTCTCCAGTTGCTATCCTAGAATAATGACTCTCCCTGTCGGTCTGGTGCGAATCCTGACTGTTTATCCATGGACTACTAGATTAGGTAATCTAGTAGTCCATGGTTTATCCTACCGACGTGTCTGTGTGTGTGCTTATGCGTGTCTCCGCCTTTCTCGGCCGGGCTAGACACCTTCTACGATGCAATCTGTCTCTGCCTCTGTCTGTCTGTCTCTGTCTCTCTCTTTGTCTCTGTCAATCTCTCTTGTCTTTTTTCTCTGTCTCTCTATCTATCTGCGTGCTTCTCTATATCCCTCTACCTATGACACCTGTCTCTGTCTATCTCTGTCTCTCTCTTTGTCTGTGTCATCATTCTCTCTCTCTCTCTCTCTCTCTCTCTCTCTCTGTTCCTCTTTGTCCCTCCTCCTATATCTGTCCTATCTCTCTATGTCTATTTTAATTAATTTTAGTTTAATTCAGACGCTTATGTCAGGATGCGGGACCCCCACATTAATGGCGGTGCGTAATTCAATATATTGACGCTAATAGGCGCTTATTTGAATCACATACTGGCACGACGGCTCCCAATTCCTTCCATAAATGATATGCTTTCAGATCACGAAAACTATCATTTCTTTCGTAAAGTGTAGTAAATAAAAAATCCTAAATGGTTGTCCGTTTGGATTATATTAAGTTTATTTTCAATATTATGTTGTAGCATTATGTCATCCTTAAAATAGTTACCATTTGGTATGATTCCCATGCTAATAAAGTGTCTATTTGTGTTAAACTGTCATAGAAAAAATTTTCGATGTGGTGCTTCGTATTCTGAAATTATACTTATTTATGTAACTGGTATGATGTTCTGTTGGAAATGAACCAAATTCTTCTTCTGAAAAACCAGAAAGAGCCGTGAATTAACTCTTGATTTGATAGTAGCCTACTAAAGAGGTATTGCTGAACAAAAATTGTAATGAAAACTGTTTTAATTTCGTAATAATGTAGCCAAGGTAAAGTACATCAAGCTATTGCAAAGACTTAGATACTAAAGAAAGTACAGTTGTAGCCCACTACGGCTTATACAGCAGCGAGCGAGCTCAGCACAAGACGAATAGTGTCAGCCGATGCTTGTTTGGAACAAATTCATTAAGTAATATTCTAGAACGAGCAATTAAGGCGATGTGGAAACAGTTTAAATGCGCGAGCGATCACGTGAGAGACTTAACTATGAAGTGTTATTTAGATAATGAAAGTCATAAAGCGTATTAGTTCAAACTAAAGCGAATTATAAGCATGAGGAACACAGTAATAATTAAGCATAAATTATCTTATGCTGAGTAGATACCGATTCGTCAGTTTGGTTAATTTCTGGCTAATCTGTACTAGTTCTTTAGGCCATCCAGCTGGATCGTAGGCCTGCATTAAAATTTTGGCATGCCTTCTTAGCATTGAGGCTGTGAAGCAGGGCAGTTTGTGGGGCCGGAAGTTTCAATACGATATGGCCAAAGTGTTGTTCTCGTTAACGATAACGATAACGAAAATAATCGTTAACGGAAACTAAAGATTTTTTCGTTAACGATAACTGTAACTATAACTAAAGCACCTCTAAATAACTATAACTAATAATAACTGAAATGTTTGAACCAATAACTATCGAACAACGATAACTAAAACCTGTATAACTAATAATAACTGAAACCTAATAACAATAACTAACGAATTAATTATTTCAATTAAAGTTATTACGTACTTCCTTACTTTTACAATTCTGAAGTACTAATAACCTTTGGGCGGGTTTTTGGCTGCTTTATTGGCCAATGGCTGCGGGTTTTGAAAAAAGTATCTGGCAACACGCACTGTGCAAAAAGTCGAAATTCTAAAATCTAAATATTCGATGCGTACAGTTCGTGATTTATCTGATTTACCGTAGTTTTTTACCGTGATCCATGGCAAAGGTTCCTAAAGAAATAAGCGGCGGCCGGCCGAAATCTAGCGTGATTTGGGACTTTTTTTCAATATACAGTGGGCGAGAACAGTAGCGAATGCACAGTAGATGTAGAAGTGCACGGGAAGCGAAAACGTTGTGCTGCTCTGTTGAGTGCGAGAAATCCTACCAACCTCAAAAATCATCTGAAATCACATCATGCCAAGGAGTATGCCGAGTTTACCTCTCGTGTATTTTTGCACATTCCAAAGAAGCAGTTTGTGTCTTCAGTGTTGGAAAATGAGTAAAACTTTGCTCTTTCAAAAGTCTGGAAATTCGGGGAAAACAACTGAAGCTTCACTTGAAAAGACTGGACCCTCTGCAATAACTATAACTAACTATAACTAAAACTTGACTAACTGTAACGAAAACGTTCTCAAGTTATATTTAGTTAACTATAACTGTAGCTATAACTAAAACTATATATAATAACTGTAACTAATAGTAACTAAAACTAGGTTGGCATTAGCTAATTATAACTGTAACTAAAACCAAATGAATAACTAAAACAACACTACATGGCCATGAGCTTCTATCCGCGCAGTCGGTGTTTGTAATGGTAGCAAATGTCGAATAGAAGCAATGCGACGACGGATATTGTGAGTATCCAACGCTCCGACCGCAATACTGGTCGTAAACCTGTAAGCAATGCCGGTATTTAGACACACGCATGTATACATAAACACAGAGATGTAAATATGCAATGGCGTATACTTCTATTAGGCCGCTAGGCTCGACTCTCTTCCCATTAAAAAAATAGGTGGCATATTTGATTTAAGAAAAATATGTGTACTTTCATTATGATGCACTTGGCTTAGTAAGTAACTAAGTAAGTAAACAAGTAAGTAAGTAAACAAGTCAGTCAGTAAAATTACGTGAATTTATATAGCGCTTATGGGTAGTAGGACAACAATAGCTGCTTATTCTTAGGCGTTTAACATATGGAAAAGGTGAATGATTAGCCAGACAATGGTCAATATTGCAGAAGTGCAGTGAGGCACTCCGTTTTAAATACTGATTGGTTTGTGATTCTTGGCATGCATTAAAATAATTATAAAATCATGCTAGAGTAGAAAATATAAAATGTTGCTACTATGGATCGTTATTATTTTCATTATCATGATGCTATGGTACGCGGTTCGTACCTGAACAGTGTAGTCGTCTATGCATCGAATGAAGACGGCGGCATGCTTCGACTGAGTCAACTCCTTCGGGTATCTTCCGGTCGAATCGAATGTTGCAATGGCCGTGTTCGCTGCAATGTTGCGGTTACACTTTCCATCGGAATTCTGAAAAAAATTAAACTGGATTTAATTTTATCTGAAAGTTTCTGTCATGATTTCATCTACTATGCTTTTCCGTTGGTGCTCCTGCAAATTTTCAAATTTGCCGCTCGAGTATAAAAAAAAACTTCCCGGGACAATTTTTCTTCTTTTTAAATGAAGCAAACCATTTATGAATTCGTTTACCACAAATTCTATTCTCGCTGAAAATTTTCCAAAATTTTAAACAGGTATCGACTACAATTTTAGTTATGATGCAATTTTAGATGCAGTTGCTACTGAACGAAAAGCGACTAGGATTAGAGAATGTTCGATCAAAATCCTATATGGGGCGAGGATGCCTACCAGGACATGCAATGTAGAGACATTATAGAAATTCGCTTGAAATAAGAGTAACAAAGAAGCTATGTCGAAGTGAAATCATGTTGTCGTTTATTATTAAAACCGTACTTTAAAAGTAATGATGATGAGTCAAAGTCATTAAAATGAATTTTACTAAAACAATTGAATCCATTACAAAACGAGCTTTTAAGACATAGCCATATTGTAGACCTCCTATGTGCGTCCTATAAGTACTTTGAAATAACTTTTTAAAATTTTGAAAACTCTAAGTCATCTCTACATTTCATTTCCTGGTAGGCATATTGCCTAAGGGTCTGTTAAGCATACATGAGCGGCTCAAGTTTCCAAGTGATAAATTTTAAAACAACACGAATTTAAATAATTTAAATTAAATTGACGGTGAAAGAAATTATCCAAAACGATAGATAATATTTATTCCTTACCATTACTTTACGGCCAGGTCGCCAGCAGTCTGTATTCGGAACATATCTGCCATTTCGCCTGCATTTACAGGTCACATAGGCTACGCACTGTCCACCACGACAAGTATTGCGACAACTGCTATCTTTGCAATCGAATGGAGAGGCAGACATTGTCTCCTGGACGCGCTTCCCCGAATCCGTTACGTCACAGGTGTATTCACCCGCTACAGTTGATCCACCTTTCGGCAGTTAACATTAAAAAATGAGACATTCTTCACAAGATCTCCGTGTAAATTATATCGAATTGGTTTTAAGCGCAGAATTAGTCCTACTGCTTCACACAGGCGTTTCCACACTTCATATAACATCGATTTCAGTAGTTTTCAATAGTAGAATTTTAAGTGTTAAAGATTAGAAAATAGAATATCGTTTTAATAGTTAGATATAACGGGCATTTGTCAAAACTGACCGAGTTAGTTATAAGCATATCAAGACAGTGTATTGTCGGAGCGCTAGTGCGGTAAGACAATATCACCAAAGCGCGGCATTAACTGAGTATTGGTCATCAAAATTATTATTATTATTATTATTATTATTATTATTATTATTATTATTATTATTATTATATGCTCGAACATTGCTATTATCTTTAAGTTTAATTATTGTTGTTTACAATATATTAGACAGGAAAATAACGATCTTTGGGAATTGGGAGTACTGTTTCAAGTAGCCTCAAAATCGTCAGCATTAATTTAAATTGCAAAGTAATTCAAATAAACAATCAAATTGCTGGATACAGAGTATGTTTCATATTCATTTTGTTTGTACAGTAACAACCAACCTCCACAGCGAGAATCTGGCGCCTGATCTAAATACGTTCCAGCTGCCCAACCGTCCTGTTTGAAGAAAAAAATTCAAGTGTATAATAATAATAATAATAATAATAATAATAATAATAATAATAATAATAATAATAATAATCTGGCTCTGGAGACGATGGGGACAATCAACGAAGAAGGTCATCGGTGGTCTTCGTATGCGACAATCCGGAATTGAAAGAGAAACATCCTTTCTGCTACAGCGAATATCAGTGTCACTCCAGAGATTTAACGGTGTCGCCTTCCGCGGAACTTCCAATACATAATAATAATAATAATAATAATAATAATAATAATAATTATTATTATTATTATTATTATTATTGCATATCCTTCCTATCATAGATTAATTATCCTCTGGGTAAAAATGAAAGTTAAAATAGATTATCAACATTTTAAAAGACAAACTGATCGATTTAAATAAGTAAGAGAAATGTTGTTGATAAATGTTTACGTCGAATTGGCACAATGATTGATTTTTAGCAAGCAGAATGTGAATGCAGAATGTGGTCTATTTTGATTGACAAAATACTCACTCTTCCACTCCAATTTATTTTAAAGAAAGTGTAACTTTTTCCGCTCAAGCTGCACGTTGACTTTGCTCCGTTGTATCTGAAGCATTGTCCAGAACTGGCGGATCCGATTACAGTACCACAGGCTGAAAAGATCAGTAGACATGATGTTATCATTAAATGGCTTTCTTCGTAAACGCATCATAGTTACTGATTGCAGTGGTGCGCGTTGGGGCAGTGGTTAGGGCACTGATCTGCCAATCTTAAGATCCGTGGTTCAACGCCCGACCGCGGTAAACACTTTTCGGTTGTTTCTGACCCAAGCGCCCCCAGTCTACTCGGCTGTGAATCTAGATTCCGCAATAATTCGTCCACAGACTTTAGGTCTACGGACAGTAGGTCTACTACGATAGTAAGTAAAGTAAAGTAAGTAAAGTAAAGTAAAGGTTTTTACCCGTAGGCTCAATGCCCGTAGGGTCCGGTGCTGATCCCATTATTTTGTAGCCAACAGCCCATAGGTGGCTAAGCCATACATCGGCGGACGGTGGCCAGTCTCTTCCGCCGAACCTATGGTTACTTTCGCAATGTTGCCATTGCTACTCATTTGATGTTACTACGCCCTCTAGCGATTAAGGCTGAGTCGACCTTAGGGGCTCCTACGGAAGTGAACGATAGACCAAAAGTCTGTAGGCGATTTGTCGTAGTCGAAAAGTCTGTAGACGAATATTATTGTGAATGAGTACAGCGGGTGTTAACTCGGTGGAATGAAAGGCGGCCAGGGAAAGGCTAGCAATCGGCCCTCATTCAGCCGTTGCCTTGTAAAACTGAAGGCGCTAACTCTTAGGTTCTCCGACGGACCCGTGCTGTCCTATGGAGTGTTTACCTTTACCCTGTGTGCTTACAGCACTATGTGACTAAGGTGACGGGGAAAATGTTTTCATTAATGTCTGTAATTAGCAGTGATGGGCAACTAATTAAAAAACATTTGTTAAACTATAACTAAATTTAAACTAGAAATAAGTAGTTAAACTTTTAGTTGCAAACTAACTTTCTAAAATAGTTAACTAAACTAAAAAATATAGTTAAACTTGTTGTAATTAATTTTACAACTACACTGTATTTCCTAGGTTACTAGGTATCAGGTATGTGATCATGAAAATATAGACGATGCTCGCAACATCAACATATCAGTCAATTAACCGTTGAAATCATTAATTATTGTCTATTTAATATTTAAATCTTAGTCTAGGCTGCAGGAACACAAGTTTGTCAAGTTTGTTTGGAAAAAATGACCCAGAAATGAATAGATTGAAAAGAGACTGTTATTGAGAATTTGGGACATCATCTAAAAAGTTTTAGTTAAACTATTTAGCTATTAATTAAAATTTTTCAGTTAAACTAGCATTTGAACTAAACTATTTATATTTAATTAAACAATGAAGATAACTAAAAATTTAGTTAAACCTTTAGTTAGTAACTAATTAGTTAAATAGTTGCCCATCACTGGTAATTAAGCAGAAATCCGAGTTACCTATTAATAGGAAGATGCTTGCAATCGATATATTCAAAGATTTAGGACACTCTTACGAATTTCGATCCCAAGTTATTCCGATTGCCTTTTCACCAGTTACATACTTATTTCTCGAGAAAAAAACCACAATACCTGCTCCTGACCGCGGGCAGGATTATAATAACATTGGTCAACTAAAATTGCCATTTATGATCGTGCGGTTATTGTTCACACAAATGAATTCGTTGATGCCGTTCAGTTTTATGAATACAAGTCAATCGTACAATGCAGGGAGGTAGTAGTAATGGACTGTTTGATAGTTATTTATCAGCTTTTCAATGGCGCAATTGCCACAAACACAGAGCCGTAGCTAGGGTTTTCGGTGCCCGGGGCAAGATTTATATTTTGCGCCCCTAAATATCGAGGTCGACCTTTTCTTAAGTTGTCACAAATTTTACTTATCCATTTTCGGGCTGATGACCTTTTTTTATTCTGCACAGCTATTTTTTTCCACATCCAAAATGCGCTCCCAACGGTCGTCGCCCGGGGCGGCTTGCTCCACCCTACCCCTCTAGCTACGGCTCTGCACAGACAACGCGTTTTTATCAATTACTTTTAATTATTGTGGAATAACTACAATATTCAATATTTAGTACAGATATCGATAAGACCAGAGGCGTCATTTGGGGGGGGGCTGGAGGGAGGCGTGGCGCTCTTAAGGAAATGAAAATATTAATTTATAATGTATTAATGTGCAACAAAAAACAAAAAAAGGGACGTCATTTGCGCTTGTTGTGGCAAAAAAGGCCAGCAGCTCCGAAAGTCACTAATCGTAAAAAGCACTGACAAGCAAAAAAAGGTCATGAACTTTTTCGGAAACTCGTCAAGTCTAAAAATTGAAAACATAAAAAATTGAAAAAGTTAAAAAAATTGTAAAGAAAATTTTTTACAAATTTCTTCCCCCCTTAAGAAAAGTGTGAAATGACGCCACTGGATAAGATACCACATTTGAGTCACTTTTGACCAACCCCTTTGGGCTCCGTGGTCAAACTGCACGTTTTTAGAATTGAAACAATATTGTGTAAATGAAAACAGTTTTAATTGGAAAAGTATTTCTTAGTTTTATCGCCATTCTTTTCATCATTACTTAGTCTACCAAGTTGACAAACTATCGAAATGATTTGGGAGCGACATTCATAAGAGCGTAAACCTTGTAACGGAGGAACTTTGCACTTGTAGTTCGTACCTGTGGAGCGAATATTAACGTTATTGACGTTGAAACAGAGACACGTGTTCCTCCCAGGATTACTTCTGCTGATGTCTGACCTAGCAACGGATGCCATGGCAACAACGATCGCTAGATACTGCGCCGCCTTCATTTTCAAGGTACCAAAGGTAACCGTGTGCTCTACAGTTCAAGTTCAGCAACTTAAATACATGTAGTCTTTACGCGCCAAGCAGCGTATTCATTATCTACTAACTATGACACGAAAATTGTCCTGGTTATCATTTACGAAAATTAAAAAAATATCAACTTTTAAAATTTGATTTATATTTAACTCTAGAGTAAAAGCTCTAGCTCCCTTTGATTTTAACAACTTCTCTAAGAATTTTAATATACAGTATACAGTGCATGCATGTATTATACGCATAATTTTTGCATTCGGCTCTTAGTTCCCGAAGTACTTTTAAAAGCAGTGGCTGGAGACATTAAGAATATGTGTGGCTAACTTTCTCCTCCGATTCGAGGTACACATACACAAATGCAGCAAATATTAGATACAAATACTATGGGAATGAATGGCGAATGCATAACAATGTGATCATTCCATTTAAATACAGTTTTATGACGTTGTTAAGAGATGCTATCTTGGTTTTGGATTGTACTTATTTGCTTACTCACTTTGTTATGTGAGTTTGTAGTCTTTTGTTGTTATCTTCCTCTTCCGGTTTCATGTTAAGATTAATGGACGTTCTGAGATGATATTTTAATTTAAAATTTAAAATCAACTAAAATCTTGCCTTGAATACAACATCGCACCGCGAGCCCTCAACACGTAAAAGATATAGCCTAAGCTTATTCATTTAGGCATGATTTCAGCATTTTCTCATTAAAAGCGGTGAATTTAGGTACAAGAGTATAATATAAGAACGTCTAACCTTCCGACTTTTATGATCGAGTCTTTTCGTAGTTTTCTTCAGCGCTGAACAACGGAACGATGATGATTTTCTTCTTCGTCAATAGTTTTCGCTGCTGAGAACCTCGTTATTTATAGAAGATAGCGTCGATCGGTGGACTGCGAAAACAGCCTATGTAATTTCCCGAAAAGACGAATTTGCCAGCGACGTCTATCCCCCCTTGCAGCCGGGCCCAATTCCCTCAAAATTACAATTTCCCCCTGTTAATTTGCTCTCTTGTAGACTTAGTATTATATTTAGCTTTTTATCCTTTGTGTTTGGTATAGCTATCATTGATTACGTCACGGTCAGTGTTATTTTGAATCAGTATCAGTCTCGGCTCAGTTCAGATTAGAAGGAAAATACTCTCCCCTTTTTCGGGCGCAGCTGCGCCCGCCTTAAATAGGGATAAAAGCCTCTGGGGTTTGCCTCTGTCTCAAGTAGTATCAAGTGTTTTCACAATGGGCGTTATTATCCTAGGCCTCAAGTGGTATCACGTGTTTTCACAATGCGGAAGAATGACGTATCTATTCGTCAAAATTTCACTTGTTAAGTCGCTTGAGTGGTTAGCCATTTATACAGTAGACGAGTGGTTTCCAAACCGTGGCCCGCGGACCAAATGGCCCGCCGCGTCCTTCAGAATGGTCCGCGGCAATTATCCGAGTTTAAAGACATATTTGGTATTCTAAAATTTACACTATTAATGTTTCAGCAACTTAGGTTATTATGAACCATTAGATCAAGTTTGCACTGTAATTTAAAGCAATCATCCTAAAGTTACAGACTTTGATTCTAAAACGTAGACTTGTGGAATGTAAAAATTATAATTTTGAGTCTTTAAGTTGAAGTCGTAAATTAATGGAGTTTTGCGTCTTAATAATATCCGAGGTCTTTGGATTTAGCTTTCCGCCTCTTTCGCGAGTATATAAACATTTCCCACTAGGTTCAATGTTTTTGTCGTTATTATCGACAATAATAATATTGTAACCTTTATCGAAATCAAACAGTTACGATGAGTTTATTAAAAAATTTAAAAAACAAGCATATTGCCGATTACAGTAAAAATACGATTGGTCGAGAATTTCTGAAGGAATGGGCAGATCAGCATATGTTTGCTAGTGGTCCCAGACTCCCAGTGGCCAGTCTATAGTCTATAGTCTGCCTGGCTAGTCAGTCTAATATGCGTATCTTTAGTTTCACCTGCAAAAAGTACCATGTCAAACGACACTATGTAGGTAATTATGTCGACATTGCTGAGCAATATCCGATTTGGTCCGACTCGTTTTCTGCTAAGAAGTTCGTAAAAAGCAAACACCACTCTCGGCTTACAGATGAAAATTTGGCTGCACTCATGGCACTGGCTGTCATTTATTTGGACCCCGATATCGATAAACTTTCACCAGAACACTTGTAGACTGCAATGCAAATAATTTTGCAATAGCCTGTGAATTAACTGTGCAAAATGATGCGAACCTACATTAACACGTTGACTGCGTTACGATTGATTACTGAGGCGCGGCTGTTGTCGAATGCGTTAATGCGTGACCAGCGTGAATTCCGCTAGATTATTTTCAAGACACAATCACGTTAGACGCCTGTAAAGAAAAGTATTTTGAAGCAGATGCGTTTAGAAGCCATATGTTACTAGTATCATGTTCTCTTTGCTCAGGTATGCGCTAATTCATAGGGAAAATGCCGGTGACCTGTAAGGTGACGGACCAATAGTTAGCTCAACAATGGCTATTGGGAGAAATTACTGCCATAAAATGGACCCAACTTCAATTAAAATTCCAGCCTTTATTATCTGGTCCAAATGCCTTCCCCACCCCCGAGCCAAAAATTGTCCGCTTCACTGGATGGGAGACTTGACAATGCAAGCCACGTAATTACTGTACATC
Organism: Metaphire vulgaris; assembly: GCA_018105865.1. NCBI lineage: Eukaryota > Metazoa > Annelida > Clitellata > Crassiclitellata > Megascolecidae > Metaphire > Metaphire vulgaris. The sequence continues at coordinate 31,985 of JACLAT010000072.1, forward strand.
GTAGCAGGAATTCTCCGGGTGTACATTTATACGACGCGTCAGGGATGGTTAGAATTACGAGGCTGTGTTTGAGTATTATTGTGTATTTTTTATTATTGTGTTTATTTCAAAAAATGTTATAGGACAAATATTCATAGGCTACATCTTCCATAGCATACGCATTTTTGATTGGTCACTCATTCTAGCAACTATAGGAAGAAGAGGAATGATTTCAAGATCCGAATAAAATAGTTTGCATTGAACAAGGGACGTCATATGACGGCGCTGAGAAACCAAAATAAGGACGTCAGTTGACGTCCCTAGAGCTCAACGTGTTAATTATTATTAAGCAATGCATAAATAAGACTTCCGTACTGGTAGGCCAAGTACTTAAAATGTATCTCCAAGTTTATTTTCAAATTTTTCGCATGGCCCGCAACGCTTCGGCAAACATTGGCGATGGCCCGCCAAACGAAGTGGTTGGAAACCACTGCACTAGACCCAGGCCTGAGGAGAGGGGGTGCAGCCGATACATTGTACCGGGGTCCATGGAGTTTTCAGGGGCCCAGATCCGGTGACGATAAGGGTTTTTTACTTGTCAGGGTGTTTTTTAGAATTGACAACGTTTTTTGCTTGTCACGCTGTTTTTGGAGAATTGATAACGTTATTTTGCTTGTCAGGTTTTTCGGAGACTTGATATATTTTTCTTAAGGGCCGCAAATTTTTTTGTTCCGGGGCCCGGAATTTCTCTCGACGGCCCTGAGTAGACCTACAGTTAGATGGGATCAGTGACTATTTTAAGCGTGGAGTCCAACCAAAATGTGGAGTCCAAAGTCAATAATGTGGAGTCGAAGACTGAGAATTGGGGAGTCCACAAATATCATTTTTACTGTCTAAAAACTTTAAACACTGCAGTTCAGGTACATCAGTATAAGTACTGTTTACTTTACTAAACAGTACTTATACTGATGTACCTGAACTGCGAATCTCATTCCGTGGCATTGGTCTTGTGATTTATACTGTTATACAGCAAGTGCTGGGCCAGCAGTAACAGCATGGATGCATGGCGCGACCCAGGCCGGGCTGTTACAGGGCGCCGCTAACGGCTAACGTGTAGCTCGGAGCTTGTCAGCTTCAAGGGGGCTTCGCTCCCCTGACCCCACCAGGGCTTTGCCCCTGGACCCCACTGGGAGCTCTGCCCCCGACCCCTTATAGGCTCGCGCTCAACGCGCTCGTCATGATGTGTAGTCCAAACAGATCCTTAAAATAGTCACTGGATGGGATAGTGTGCTTCAATTGACTTTCAAAAATAGTAATGTGTTTTGATCATGGTGTACATGCTGGCAGGCATAAATAATGCTTGGCAGCTGTGTGGGTAGTATTCTTAGATGTTTACGACTCTGTCTCAGAGGCGCTACAGATCCAGGTTTCAAGTTGTTTACGATATTTCAATTTCGGAGCAATGACGAATTTTACGCCAATATTTTCTTTTGCAGAAAGGTATGAGAAGATACTAATGTTCTTCAATTGACTTTGAATATATATATATATATATATATATATATATATATATATATATATATATATAATTATATATAGTTATATATAGGGCTATAGACCAGCCCTATATACACTGTATATATATATATATATATGTGTCCCTAAATCGACTTTGAAAATATATAAATGTGTTATATTATTAACCCCCTACCGTCCACGTTTCAAGCTGTATAAAGGGGTTTGAGACTTCTAAAGGGCGGAAGGAAAAAATTCCCGGTGACTGCTTATTGCTACGCCCCATGGTTCACTCTATGCGTAACAAAGGGACGCTTGATGCTGTCATTAACTTGTTAACTAACTTACTTATTTACTTATTTATTAAAATGAAACAATTACAATTCTTTCCCTCGCTGGTGTGATTCTTCTTCTGGTCTGGCTTCGATTGCCACTCTGATCTTGTTACATTTGAATAGGCAAGCCTGAAGTCGTTTGAAGATGTCACAATACTATAATAATAATAATAATAATAATAATAATAATAATAATAATAATAATAATAATACTATAATAATAATATTATTATTATGTGGTTTTAGTGGTTTAGTAAGTCTGTGTGAAAACCACTGATGTAACTCCCCGCCTTCAAAAGCACCACTTCGTTTTACTATGACGCTGCAATTTTCGTCAGATTTCTTTATTGGTAATGCAAATGTTACAGACAGATATTAATAATAAACATGTGGTTTTAAGTGGTTTAGGAAGTTAAGTAAGACTGTGTGAAAACCATTGTTGTAACAATCCACTTTCAACTCAATGAAGAGAATTCGTCTGCGTATGCGCCGAGACTACTGGCTGCATTTTGCGCACCTGTCATCATAACGGTTGTTTATCGGTTGTTTTGTCGCAGTTTTGCCGGGTTGGTGTCTCAATTGAACAATTGTGGCCGCCTGATCAATGCGAATCGTCTTTCCGCTCTTTTTTCGAACAATAACACACTTTTGGAAAGTGTTTTTTTCTGGGCTGGACGAAAAAATGGCAGGCGGCGGTGTGCACTCGCTACAGCTCGACACTCCCCTCGATCTGAGATCGTGCCGTCCACGTAGTACGTACACTCGGTCAGGACATACGCCGCGCCGGACGAATCTGTCTCGGTGTGTACAGCGACGAAGAGAGCAGGTGTTTGCAACCAACATGGTCGCCTGTCTCAACCACAGCAATTTCAGCATCTCGTTCTGCGGTCGGTGTCGTCCTTTGCCAACACCGACCGACAACTGCCGAAGACTGACAAAACAACTCCGATCCTGGTTCGGCGTCTACACTGTACGGCTGCCAGCACATGTTTTGTGCGTGCCATGGATCGTCTATTCTTTGGCATTGTAATGCGCTTGTTAACAGCATCTGAACAAACGCAACATAAATAACTACTTTACTTACTTACTTACTTACTTACTTACTTACTTACTTACTTACTTACTTACTTACTTACTTTCAATAACCTACTTTTCCGAGACAGCCTTTGAATCCGTTTACTCTTTCAACTGTCACTCCCACTTCGTCCAAACTGTTCCATTTGTCCACAACCCTGCACTAAAAAAATTTTGTTGGACCTACCCTCTCTAAAGATTGAGTTGTATTGGGAGATAAAATATGCCCGAGTATTTGGCCAGGCTCCTTCAAGTATCGTAGTTTAGGAAATGCCAAAAGCTTATTTGCACAGTAATCTAATCATCCAATCTAATCCGAAACTTCTATAGCGCCACTTCATAATGCACAGGAGCATCAGCCGATGGCACACCAAATCAAAATTACTTACAATTATGGTCAAATCCAGGGAGTTCGGCGATACTTGTATCTCGGGCTTGGCACCGGACAAAGGAGAAGTACTAGGTGGCTGAGTGAAGATACTGCCGCCTGCCACCCCTACAATAAAGGAGCCACTGACGTCCGGCCAAGCCGAGCGGGGGTAGACTTTAGCTTGCTGCTGACAGACGGCGAGTCTATACTGCAAAAGCTATTTTAAAATGACTTGCCAATTCGACGGGAGATTATTCAGTAAAAATAATATGCTCGATGTATTCCGTGCAGCTATGGACATGGGTTGGATCCACCCAAGGTTGGGTTGGGTTGGGTCAGAAATTTACATTTTATGTTGGGTTGGGTCGTCTGGGTAAGAAAACAAGTAAAGTTTTCTTAGGTGATAATGTAATGCAAAAGTTAATCTTTTTTTCATTTAAAGATCGTCAGAGTTGCGCTATAATATTCAACACCTTCAATGGTTTCAACAAATTGCATGGAAACTGAAAACCTCGCGCATCTCCAGATACCTAAGAGAAGGAAGCTCCCCAATCAAACCAGACACTGGGGGAGGAGTTGTATCTTAGTGGCTTAGGCCATGGACTACTAGTAGTCCATGCTTAGGCGTACTTGGTCCCACCTAGTCTTAACTGCGAATTCACAACCCCTCCCCACACCTGCATCGTCTCGTATACCAAGGGACTTGGAATGCGATGCTGCGCTTCCCGTCCTCTCAGGTCCCAGGAGGCGAATTGTCAAGACTCTAGATTCATCAGACTCGACGGTGGTGCTACAGCCCTCACTGGCTATGCGTACAAGATAGAGTGTTGAAGCACAGTCATCTGAGACATTTAACCCTTTCATGGGCACATTTTTTCAGCAGTTGTGACAAATATGCAAATACAACCAAAAATCATGAAAAAATAGTAGATTAGGCAGTATATTTGTCCAAAAAAATATTATCCCTAATTATGAAAAAAATGTGTGGAAGTATACTTCCCAGCACCCATGAAAGGGTTAAAGCATTATACATTTTCAATTTAATAAAATTTCCAACAAATCACACGGCACACCTGATAATGTCGCGCGGCACACTAGAGTGCCGCAACACACAGTTTGAGAAACACTGATGTAGCAAGAAAAGTTTCTATAGGGTGTATAAAATATGTGCCTAAATTGTCACTAGCTTGATATATATCTGACACGCACGTCTATTCGGTGCCCTGGCATCAATTTAATTACATTGACAAGTCAATGGTAAATGCATTTTGCGGTTATTTATTTTCTTATTTTCTTTCTTATAATTTTTTACTATTTTTACTTAATATTATCTATGTATTATAAATTAGTATTTATTTTATTTATTATTATTTCAATTATTTTTCTATTATTTTCTTATTTTCGCACTTTTTTCTTGGAGAAATCGAACATAAAAACCCTTTTTCTTTATCTATGTATTATTAATTAGTATTTATTTTATTTATTATTATTTCAATTATTTTTTTGCATTATTTTCTTATTTTCGCACTTTTTTGAAGAAATCGAACATGAAAACCCTTTTCTTCACTTAATTACCGACTGCAACATTCGACTTTTCCAAGCATGTGAATATATTTCTTACGAAAGTGAGCTCGGACTTTCTTTGGTTCGTCAACATTTTTTGAACTGTCATAGAAACATTTTCGATGTGGTGCCTCGTATTCTGAAATCATGGGTGTGGATTGAAAATGTCGCACCTTTTTAATATGGTCTCCGCTCCCTCCGGTGCTAAGACCTGGCTACGATTCTGGTCTCGCTGTCAGCCATTTAGTCGTCAAAAGTTGGATCCGATCTTCGGATTACGATTCTACTTCCGAGCAAGCTATCAACTGATGCCAGATTTTTAGTGTTGGGGTCGGCGCTGATCTCCTGTCTGTGTAATGCCGTGGCCGGACAAAATGTCACGAACAGAATGTCACGGACAAATGTCATGGGGACAAAATGTCAGCGGACAAAATGTCACGGACAAAATGTCACGGACAAAATGTCACGGACAAAATGTCACGGTTTAGAGCTAGGGTTAGAGTTATGATTGCTAATCTTGAGAAAGTTGCAACAACGAAAATTTGGCTTGTTTATGGCACATCTTAGACAACAAAAATGAGTCTTTCCATGACTGTCGCTTATATCTGGTCCAGGATGCATTTAAATAGTTTGGCAAGTTTCAAGCATAGGCTACAGACAAAGGTGGAATAATTTCTTCAATTAACTAAATCCGTTACGGATAGTCTAAGGTTAGGCGAAATAACGACAGAAGACTGGTCGATTTTGCTGACTGTAAAATTTGATGCTCTAATTACACCGAAAGTCAGCAAAATGAATTCATTCAGATTGATTAAATAAGTAAGTATGTAAATAAGAAAAACCTCGTGAATTTTCATAGCGCTTTGGGAAACAGGTGTCGTAGCAGATATGGATATGGGTTGGGTCCACTCATGGGTTAGGTTGGGTAAGGAAATAAGTCACGGTTTAAGAAATTGTAATGTAATACGGCGGATTGGGTTAGGTCAGGTAACCCTACTGATTTGGTGGACTGGGTTGGGTCCGAATCATGATGGGATTGACTGGATTGAGTTTAAAAAAATGACACATGTCTATGTCTGTGCCGTTGTAGCTGCTTATTCCCGGGCGCTTAAACTAGCGTTGAAATAGCTATAGCCGAAGTTTAGTGGTCAGCCGGGAAAGGTCGTTTTCAAGGATCAGTCAGAGTGGGAGTGGAGTAGCAGAAAAACAGAATTTAGAAAAAAAATGAGATCATTTACTTTTAAATGCTTTAAACCTCGTACTAGAAATTGTCTCCCGAATGTTTAACCAATTCATAAAATTCATATATATTTATTATTATTTATTATATTATTTATTTATATTATATATTTATATATATTTAAAAAAGCTTTACCCTATTTAATTGATACTAAAATAATATATTAATTGAATGATTAAGTTATAAGATTAACCTGTTATCCTGACGATGTCAAGATCTTTATACCTACTGTCATTTTCCATTGATATTGACATACTTTACTTATAGATAGCTATCAACGGGAACTGTGTTCTCTTTTGGTATCTACTCTCCAACGCTATAACCGACGTGCCTAATGTTTCCTCCCTAATGACTTATGTAATTGGACTAATTCTCTTTCCTTTTTTCTGCTCTAATGAATGCTTAATGTAAGAAATTAATGTACTTATGTATGTAACTGGTATGATGTTCTGTTGGAAATGAACCAAATTCTTCTTCTTAAAAACCAGAAAGAGCCGTGAATTAACTCTTGATTTGATAGTAGCCTACTAAAGAGGTATTGCTGAACAAAAATTGTTATGAAAACTGTTTTCATTTCGTAATAATGTAGCCAAGGTAAAGTACATCAAGCTATTGCAAAGATTTAGGTACTAAAGAAAGTCCAGTTGTAGCCTACTACGGCTTATACAGCAGCGAGCGAGCTCAGCACAAGACGAATAGTGTCAGCCGATGCTTGTTTGGAACAAATTCATTAAGTAATATTCTAGAACGGGCAACTAAGGCGAGTTAGAAACAGTTTAAATGCGCGAGCGATCATGTGAGAGACTTAACTATGACGTGTTATTTAGATAATGAAAGTCAAAAAGCGTATTAGTTAAAACTAAAGCGAATTTTAAGCATTAGGAACGCGGTAATAATTATGCATAAATTAGGCCTATATATCTTATGCTGATTAGATACTGATTCGTCAATTTTGTTAATTTCTGGCTAATCTGTACTAGTTCTTTAGGTCATCCATTTGGATCGTAGGCCTGCATTAAAATTTTGGCATGCCTTCTTAGCATTGAGACTGTGAAGCAGGGCAGTTTGTGGGGCCGGAAGTTTCAACACGACATGGCCATGAGCTTCTATCGGCACATGCAGTATTTGTAATGGTAGCAAATGCCGAATAGAAACGATGCGACGACGGATATTGTGAGTATCCAACGCTCCGACCGCAATACTGGTCGTAAACCTGTAAGCAATGCCAGTATTTAGACACACGCATGTATACATAAACACAGAGATGTAAATATGCAATGGCGTATACTTCTATTAGACCGCTAGGCTCGACTCTCTTCCCATTAAAAAAATAGGTGGCATATTTGATTTAAGAAAAATATGTGTACTTTCATTATGATGCACTTGGCTTAGTAAGTAAATAAGTAAGTAAACAAGTAAGTAAGTAAACAAGTCAGTCAGTAAAATTACGTGAATTTATATAGCGCTTATGGGTAGTAGGACAACAATAGCTGCTTATTCTTAGGCGTTTAACATATGGAAAAGGTGAATGATTAGCCAGACAATGGTCAATATTGCAGAAGTGCAGTGAGGCACTCCGTTTTAAATACTGATTGGTTTGTGATTCTTGGCATGCATTAAAATAATTATAAAATCATGCTAAAGTAGAAAATATAAAATGTTGCTACTATGGATCGTTATTATTTTCATTAACATGATGTTATGGTACGCGGTTCGTACCTGAACAGTGTAGTCGTCTATGCATCGAATGAAGACGGCGGCATGCTCCGAGTATCTTCCGGTTGAACCGAATGTTGCGATGGCCGTGTTCGGTGCAATGTTGCGATTACACCTTCCATCAGAATTCTGCAAAGATTTAACCTGGATTTAATTTTTATCTGGAAGTTTCTGTCATGATTTCATTTACTGTGTTTCCGTTAGTGCTCCTGCAAATTTTCAAATTTGCCGCTCGAGTATAAAAACTTCTTGAGACTTCTTGATTCTTCTTTTTAAATGAAGCAAAGCGTTTCTGTAAACCTATTTTTTACCATAAATTCTATTCTCGCTGAAATTTTCAAGCTTTTAAACCTGTATCGCCTACAATTTTAGTTATTATGCAATTTTAAATGCAGTTGTTACTGAACGAAAAGCGACTAGGATTAGAGAATGTTCGATCAGAATCCTATGCTGCGAGGATGCCTACCAGGCATTGTTTATTCTAGGCCTTCTCTGGGAGAATCTTCCTCCCCCAAATTAAAATCCCTCCCAAAATTTGTATATGTTGCATGGGGATGGAAATTTTCTCCAAAGTGTGACGACGAGGCTTTTATTTTTTGAAGAGGGGAAGATGTAAATTACATCTTTTTTGCTTTTCATGGCACACCACATTTTAAAAAGTAATAACCTTCTTTTGGCTTGTCAAGATTTTTGGAGACTCAGACGTCGTTCCCCAAAATATTTCGAAACCTTCCCCCCAATGTTAAGGTGGCTAGAATAAACACTGCCTATACCAGGATATGCAATATAGAGACATTATAGAAATTCGCTTGAAATAATAGTAACAAAGAAGCTATGTCCAAGTGAAATTATGTTGTCGTTCGTTTATTATTAAAACCGTACTTCAAAACTAATGATGACGAGTCACAGTCATTAAAATGAATTTTTACTAAAACAATTGCATCCATTACAAAACGAGTTTTTAAGACATAGCTATATTGTAGACCTCCTATGTGCGTCCTATAAGTACTTTGAAATAACTTTTTAAAAATTTGGAAACTCTAAGTCATCTCTATATTTTATTTCCTGGTAGGCATATTGCCTAAGGGTCTGTTAAGCATACATGAGCGGCTCAAGTTTCCAAGCGATACATTTTAAAAGAACACGAATTTAAATAATTTAAATTAAATTGATTGTGAAAGATATTATCCAAAACGATAGATAATACTTATCTTTTACCTTTACTTTACGGCCAGGTCGCCAACAGCTGGTATTCGGAACATTTCTGCCATTTCGCCTGCATTTGCAGGTCACATAGGCCACGCACTGTCCACCACGACAAGTATTACGACAACTGCTATCTTTGCAATCGAATGGAGTGGCAGACATTGTCTCATGGATGCGCTTCCCTGAATCCGTTACGTCACATGTGTATTCACCCGCTACAGTTGATCCACCTTTCGGCAGTTAATATTAAATAAATGAGAAATTATTTACAAGGTCTGCGGATAAATTATATCGAATTGATTTTAAGCTGAGAATTAGGCCTACTGCTTAGGCGCTTACCCCGCTTACCTAGGCGTGTCCACATTTCATATAGGCCTAGCATCGATTTCAGTAGCTTTGAATTGTCAAATTTTATCTTTTAAAGATTCTAAAACTGAATATGGTTTTAATAGATAGATATACCGGTTTTTGTCAAAATTGACTGTGTTATAAGCATATTGAAACAGCGTATTGTTGGAGCGCGAGTGTGGTAAGACCCTATCATCAAAGCGCGACATAAACTGATTATATTCTCGAACATTCCGATTAACTTTAAACTGACTTAATTTACGCTGTCTATAATATATTAGGCTAAATGCACGGTTGAATCCGTGATTAAATGTTACCATACCAATGATTTGACGCTCCGCAGACCTAGCAGAGAGAGAGAGAGAGAGAGAGAGAGAGAGAGAGAGAGAGAGAGAGAGAGAGAGAGAGAGAGAGAGAGAGAAAGAGAAAGAGAAAGAGAAAGAGAGAAAGAGAGAGCTCTTTAAAGAATTATATACTGTACACACCAAAATGAGACAGATGCAACCGTGCATTTAGCACAATATAGACAGCAAAATAAGGATCTTTGAGGGTACTGTTTCAAGTAGCCTCAAAACCGTCAGCATTAATTTAAATTGCAAAGTAATTCAAATAAACAAGCAAATTGCTGGATACAAAGTATGCTTCATAAGTTCATATTCAATTTGTTTGTACAGTAACAACCAACCTCCACAGCGAGAATCTGGCGCCTGATCTAAATACGTTCCAGCTGCCCAACCGTCCTGTTTGAACAAAGAAATTCAAGTGTTTATTATCATTATTATTATTATTATTATTATTATTATTATTATTATTATTATTATTATTATTATTATTATTATTATTATTATTATTATTATTATTATCATCATCATCATCATCATCATCATCATTATTATTATTATTATTATTATTATTATTATCATCATCATCATTATCATTATCATGATTATTATTATTATTATTATTATTATTATTATTATTATTATCATCATCATTATCATTATCATTATCATTATCATTATTGTTGTTGTTGTTGTTGTTGCTGTTATTGCATATCCTTCCTATCACAGATTATTCTCTGAATAAAAATGAACGTTAAAATAGATTAACAACATTTTAAAAGACAAACTGTTCGATTTGAATATGTAAGAGAAACGTTGTTGATAACTGTTTACGTCGAAGTGGCTCAATGATTGATTTTTAGCAAGCAGGATGTGAATCGGTTGTCTATTTTGATTGACAAAATACTTACTCTTCCATTCCAACTTATTTGAAAGAAATCGTAACTTCTTCCGCTCAAACTGCACGTTGACTTTGCTCCGTTGTATCTGAAGCATTGTCCAGAATTGGCGGATCCGATTACAGTACCACAGGCTGAAAAGATCAGTAGATATGATGTTATCATTAAATAAAGTAAAGTAAAGTAAAATCTCGTGGATTTCTATAGCGCCTTGGAAAGCAGCACAACAGTAGCTGCTTATTCTTAGGCGCTCAGCCTCTCTTAAAATAGCTATAGGAAAGGTGTGGGATCAGCCAGGCAATGGTCAATATCCGAAGGGCAGTGAGGCTAGGTTGTTACAGCTATGGCGGAAATGATTTCAGAAACAGGAAGGATTTAAGCTTAGACCTGAAGACTTGAGGAGATAGTGCGGGAATTATAGGAAATGAGGAATCAGATTTTATTGTTTTAAAGTGTCCAAGTGTGCGAAGGGAAGCTGGGATCGAGTTCCAGAGTTCAGGTGCAGCATATGAGAAGGCACGGTTGCAAATTTTCAGGGATGACTGATTTAGCGGGCGTGACAGAGTGAGATGAGATGACGAACGTGTGGGTCGAGGAGGCTGAGGGGTTAATAGTGATCTAAGGTAGACAGGTTTTGATGACTGAAGTGAGCTATGTGTAAGTGTTATTATCTTATATTGGATACGTTCTGTTATTTTAAGCCAATGTAATGATTTTAGTATGGGTGAAATATGGGAGAATTTAGGTGACATAGTAACAGCACGAGCTAAAGCATTTTGTATTGATTGCAATTTGTTGATGGAGGCTTTGGGAAGGTTATAGTAGAGGGAGTTACAGTAATCTAATTTGGAGTGGACTATAGAGGTGGCGATTGTGGACGCAGTCTTAATATCAAGACAAGGACGTAGGCGACGAAGGTCACGAATATGAATAAAGCAGGCTTTTGAAAGTTGGGAGATTTGTGATTCGAAGTTTAGAAAAGAGTCAAATTTGAATCCGAGATTTCTAGCAGTTGGAACAGGGATTATTGTGGTGTCAGGAGCCAAAACTAGTTTAGGATTGTCAATTTTTTTGAGTTGTTGGGGTAGTCCGATTAAAAGAAACTCTGTCTTAGATGGGTTGAGAGCGAGGAGATTAGATGACATCCATGCAGAGATTGACGAGAATGCAGATTCAAGCTCAATAATAGAAGCATTGAATGAAAGAGGTGAGAAGGAAAGGAATAGCTGAGTGTCATCGGCATAGAGTTGGTGGTTTAATTTGAGGGAATTAATTAGAGATGAAAGTGGTGTGGTGTAAAGGCTGAACAGTACAGGCCTGAGAACAGATCCTTGAGGCACTCCATAATCTATAATATGAGAAAGAGAAATTTGGCCAAGACAGGACACTTGAAAAGACCGAGATTTGAGATAAGATGCAAACCAGTTGTGAGCTTTTTCAGATATGCCAAACCAGAGAGAGAGTCGCTCGAGCAGAATTTTGTGATCTATGGTATCAAATGCTGCAGAGAGATCAAGGAGACAAAGGCCAGTAACTTGGCGAAGACCAATTGCAGTTAAGAGTCTGTCATAAATGTAGGCGAGGACAGTTTCAGTTGAGTGATGTTTAGTGTAGGCAGATTGATGAGCATTATATAGTGAGTTACTTGAAAGGTGTTCATTCAGTCTGGAAAGCACAATTTTTTCAGTAAGTTTTGATAGAAGAGAAAGATTTGAGATGGGGCGATAGTTATTGAGATCTTCTCTGTCAAGACAAGGCTTTTTAGGAGAGGAGTGACAAAAGAGTTTTTGAATGCGGATGGGAAAGTGCCTGAGATAAGAGAGAGGTTGATGATTCTAGTTATAATAGGCGTAAGCACGGTGGCACACTGTTTGAGTAAAGAGGTAGGTATGGGATCTAGATCACATTGTTTATTTGGCAAGGATAGTAGAAGTTTGGATACCTCTTCTTCAGTTGTAGGAGTGAAGCTGGATAAATTGCATGGAGGTTGTGGGGGGGAGGAGGATAATGAGGAGAGGTGGTTTGAGTAATAGTGAAAGACTTGAGGACACTGCGAATCTTGGAAATTTTTACAGAGAAGAACTTAGCAAAAGATTCAGAAAGTTCTGACAGGGAAATGGATTGAGGGAGAGGTTTTGAGTCTTTGCGATGGAAAAGATCATTTACAGTTTTCCAGAGCTTACGTGGATTTGAGCTATTTGTTGAAATGATGTTAGAATAGTACTTCTTTTGGCAGATGTAAGGAGATTATGATAGCGGTTGGTGGTGGAACGAAGATTTAAAAGGTCAGATGGAGAATGTGTTTTATGGTAGGTTCGCTCAAGACGTCTGCGAAATGACTTGAAAGCATGAATGAAAGAGTTATACCAGGGTTTGCTGTTATGAGACGAAAAAGGTCTAGTGATGATAGGAGCATGTTTATTGAGAAGACCAGAAAGCACAGAATTGTATTTATCGATCAGTGATGACAGGGTAGTAGGGGTGTTAGTAATTAGGTCAGATGACTTAATGTTATCACAGAACAAGGCAATGTCAATTTTGTTGAGACGGCGGAATGAGTAGGTGCCACGAGGTGGAGGAGTTGGTGAGCAGATACTTAAAATGGTGAAGATGGGAAAATGATCAGATGGAGAGACTTGACTAATTGCTGAGATTGGAGATAATGATGAAGAAGATGACGTGATAAGTAGATCTAAAGTGTGTCCAAAAGTGTGAGTTGGAAGAGATATGTGTTGCGTGAGGTTTGTCTGTGTGAGCAGCTGCATGAATTGGGTAGAGTTAGGATCATCACTCTTGTCCACGTGTAAATTAAAGTCGCCAGTAATTAAGAATTCGTGTGGAGTTGTAGCTGCAGAGCCCAAAAAGAGGTAAATTCATCAAGGAATGTCACAAATGAGGCTGAGTATTTTGATGATAATGGGGACGATAAATGTTAAAAATAGTTAGTTTTGAGAGAGGAAGATTGAGGGTGACTAATGAGCATTCAAATGAAGAGAAATTCATTGAAGAGGAATTGCTAATTTGTATATGATCACGAATAAGAAAAGCAGTGCCTCCACCTAGATTAGAAGAACAGTTGGTAAATTTTTTCAAACGGGGAAAGCTCAAGAGGGAAAAGCCAGGTGGGGTTGCCTCGATCAACTGGCATGAAGTTGTAGACGGAGATACCCAGGTTTCAGTTAGTGCAACTATGTCTATGGCTGAGGAGTGAAGCATGTGTATTGGAAAGAAGGGGTCTAATTTTGTGTTAGCAAGTTCGTGTAGTGAATGTGTGTGTTGAGGATTAGTGAGGGATCTGATGTTGAGAGTGCATAGTGTCATGTGTGATTGGGATGGTCCGGGATTTGGGTGGATATCGCCTGAAAGAGCGAGAAGGATGATAATGATATCTGTGCGTCGGGTGAGATGGAAATGGCTCCCGTTCGTAAGCGCATCATAGTTACTGGTTACAGTGGGGCGCTTTGGAGCAGTGGTTAGCGCACTGGGGTGCCATTCTTAAAGTCCGTGGTTTAATTAACTCCCGGTCGCGGTAAAATTTTTCTGTTGTTTCTGTCCAAAGCGCCCCAAGTCGACTCGGCTGTGAATGAGGGTTCCGCTACAATAAATTATTCGTCTACAGACAATAATATTCGTCCATAGTCTACCAACAGCAGATCTACTACGATACCCAAACCTAAACCTAACCATAACCCTACCCCTAACTCTAACCTTAACCCTAGCAATAATCCTAACAATAACGCTAACCTAAACTCATCCTAACCCTAACCATAGCCCAGATATTGTAGTGGACCTATTATCGATAGACCAAAAGTCTGTAGGCGATTGTCGACGAAAAGTCTGTGGACGAATTGTCGTGATACCGTAAATGAATACATCGGGTGTTAACTCGGTGGAAGGAAAGGCGGCCAGGGAAAGGCTGGCAATCGGTCCTCATTCAACCGTTGTCGTGTAAAACTGAAGGCGCTAACCCTTCGGTTCTCCGACGGGCCCGTGCTGTCCTATGGAGTGTATACATTTACCGTGTGTGCTTACAGCACTATGTGACTGAGGTGACGGAGGAAAATGTTTTGATTAATGTCTGCAATTAACAGTAATGGGCAACTAACTAAAAAATATTAGTTAAACTAGAAATAAGTAGTTAAACTTATAGTTGCAAACTGCGTTTCTAAAATAGTTAATTAAACTAAAAAAATATAGTTAAACTTTCTGCAACTAATTTTGCAACTATTTTCTATGTATGTGGTCATGAAAACAAAGACGACGCTCGCAACATTAACATATCAGTCAAGTAACCATTGAAATCATTAATTATTGTCTATTTAAGATTTAAATCTTAGTCTAGGCTGCAGGAACACAAGTTTGTCAAGTTTGTTTGGAAAAAATGACCCAGAAATGAATAGATTGAAAAGAGACTGTTATTGAGAATTTGGGACATCATCTAAAAAGTTTTAGTTAAACTATTTAGCTATTAATTAAAATTTTTCAGTTAAACTAGCATTTGAACTAAACTATTTATATTTAATTAAACTATAAAGATAACTAAAAATTTAGTTAAACCATTAGTTAGTAACTAATTAGGTAACTAGTTGCCCATCACTGGTAATTAAGCAGAAAACCGAGTTACCTATTAATAGGCAGATGCTTGTAATCGATATATTCAATGTTTTAAGACACTCCTACGAATTTCGGTCCCAAATTATTCCGATTGCCTTTTCACCAATTACATGCTTAATACCCAAGAGAAGAAATCACAATACCTGTTCCTGATCGCGGGCAGGGTTATAATAACATCGGCCAACAAAAATTGCCATTTATGATCGGACGGTTATTGTTCACACAAAAGAATTCGTTGATGCCGTTCAGGTTTATGAACACAAGTCAAGCGTACAATGCAGGGAGGTAGTAGTAGTGGACTGTTTGATAGTTACTTGTCAGCTTTTCAATTGCGCGACTGTTATTGAGAATTTGGGACATCATCTAAAAAGTTTTAGTTAAACTATTTAGCTATTAATTAAAATTTTTCAGTTAAACTAGCATTTGAACTAAACTATTTATATTTAATTAAACTATAAAGATAACTAAAAATTTAGTTAAACCATTAGTTAGTAACTAATTAGGTAACTAGTTGCCCATCACTGGTAATTAAGCAGAAAACCGAGTTACCTATTAATAGGCAGATGCTTGTAATCGATATATTCAATGTTTTAAGACACTCCTACGAATTTCGGTCCCAAATTATTCCGATTGCCTTTTCACCAATTACATGCTTAATACCCAAGAGAAGAAATCACAATACCTGTTCCTGATCGCGGGCAGGGTTATAATAACATCGGCCAACAAAAATTGCCATTTATGATCGGACGGTTATTGTTCACACAAAAGAATTCGTTGATGCCGTTCAGGTTTATGAACACAAGTCAAGCGTACAATGCAGGGAGGTAGTAGTAGTGGACTGTTTGATAGTTACTTGTCAGCTTTTCAATTGCGCTACTGACACAAACAACGCGCTTTTATCAATTACTTGCAATTATTGTTGAATAAATACAATATTTAGTACAGATATCGATAATATAACACATTTGAGTTACTTTTGACCAACCTTTTTGGGCTCCGGGGTCAAACTGCACGTTTTTAGAATTTCAACAATATTGTGTACATAAAAACAGTTTAATTGAAAAAGTATTTCTTAGTATTATCGCCATTCTTTTCATCATTAATTAGCCTACCAAGTTGACAAAATATCGAAATGATTTGGGAGCGACATTCAGTGGCGTATTTAGAATTTTGGTAAGGGGGCCAGCCCATGGCGAGCGCGAAGAGCGAGCCTATAATGAAGGTCTGAGGACAGGCTAGGCCAAGACCAAAGGGGGCCATGGCCCAAATGGCCCAATAGTAAATACGCCACTGGCGACATTCATAATTGCGTCAAAGTTGTAGCAGATGAACTTGGCGCATGTAGTTCGTACCTGTGGAGCGAATATTAACGTTATTGCCGTTGAAACAGAGACACGTGTTCCTCCCAGGATTACTTCCGGTGATGTCTGACCTAGCAACGGACGCCATGGCAACAACGACCGCTAGATACTGCGCAGCCTTCATTTTGAAGGTACCAAAGGTAACTGTGGTGCTCTACAGTTCAAGTTCAGCAACTTATTATACATGTAGGCCTAGTCTTCACGCGCCAAGCAGCATATTCATTATCTACTAACTATAACACGAAAATTGTCCAGGTTCTTCTCTACGAAAATTTTAAAAAATTCAACTTTTTTCATTTGATTTATATTTGAATCCAGAGTGAAAACTCTAGCTCTCTTTGATTTTAACAACTTCTCTAAGAATTTTAATATGCAGTATACAGTACATACATATATTATACACATAATTTTTGCCATCGGCGCTTAGTTCCCGAAGTACTTTTAAAAGTAGTGGCCGGAGACATTAAGAATATGTGTGGCTAACTTTCTCCTCCGATTCGAGGTACACATACATAAGTGCAGCAAATATTAGATACAAATACTATGCGAATCAATGGCGAATGCATAAAAATGTGATCATTCCATTTAAATACAGTTTTATGACGTTGTTATGAGATGCTCTCTTAGTTCTGGATTGTACTTATTTGCTTACTCACTTTGTTATGTGAGTTTGTAGTCTTTAGTTGTTATCTTCCTCTTCCGGTTTCATGTTGAGATTAATGGAGTTTCTGAGATTATATTTTAATTTAAATCAACGAAAATCTTGCCTTTAATACAACATCGCACCGCGAGCCCTCAACACGTAAAAAGCCTAGCCTAAGCTAGGTATAGCCTAAGCTATAGCCTAAGCTAAGTATAGTCTAAGCTTATTCATTTAGGCATGATTTTAGCATTTTCTCATTGAAAGCGGTGAATTTAGATACACGAGAATAAATAATAACGTCTAACCTTCCGACTTTGATGATCGAGTCTTTTCGTCTTTTTCTTCAGCTCTGAACAACGGAACGATGATGATTTTCTTCTTCGTCAATAGTTTTCGTTGCTGAGAACCTCGTTATTTATAGAAGATAGCGTCCATAGGTCGACTGCGAAAATATGAAATTTCCCGAAAAGACGGTTTACTTGCCCTATGTCTTAAGTGGTATCACGTGTTTTCACAATGCGGAAGAATGACGTATATATTCGTCAACATTTTCACTTGTTGAGTCACTTGAGTTGTTAGCCATTTATACAGTAGACCTACAGTTAGATGGCATAGTGTGCATCAATTGACTTTCAAACATATTATTGTGTTTTGATCATGGAGTACATGCTGGCAGGCATAAATAATGCTTGGCAGCTGTGTGGGTAGTATTCTTAGATGTTTCAAATTTTTTTCGCATGGCCCTCAACGCTTCGGCAAACATTGGCGATGGCCCGCCAAACGAAGTGGTTGGGAACCACTGCAGTAGACCTACAGTTAGATGGCATAGTGTCCTTCAAATGACTTTAAAAATATTAATGTGCTTTGATCATGGCCTACATGCTGGCTGGCATGATGCTTGGCAGATGTGTGGATAGTTTTCTTAGAAGATTACGACTCTGTCTCAGAGGCTCTACAGATCCAGGTTTCAAGTTGTTCACAATATTTCAGATTTCGGATCAATGACGAATTTTACGCCAAAATTTTCTCTTGTAGAGAGGTATGAGGGGATACTAATGTTCTTCAATCGACTTTGAATATATATAAATGGGTATAAAATCCCATTGCCCACGTTTTCAAGCAGTTTACAGCGGTTTGAGACTTGCAGAAGAGGAAAATTCCTGGTGACTGCTTACTGTTCCGCCCAATGGTGAATTTTACACCAATATTTTCTTTTGTAGAAAGGTAGGCTAATAATATCCCTCAATTGACTTTGAAAATATATAAATGTGTTATTAACCTCTTACCGTCCACGTATCAAGCTGTTTAAAGCGGTTTGAGACTTGTTTAGGGCGAAGAAAACAATTCCCGGTGACTGCTTATTGCTACGCCCCATGGTTCACTCTATGTGTAACAAAGGGACGCTTCATGCTGTCATTAACTTATTAACTAACTTATTTATATACTTATTTATTAAAATGAAACAATTGAAATTATTTTTCCCACTGGTGTGCTTCTTCTTCCATTACTGGTCTGGCTACGAATACGACTCTGAAGTTGCTGAATTTGAATAGACAAACCTGAGGGGCTGTCCATTAATTATGTCAACAATTTTTGGGAAATTTTTGACCCCCTCCTCCTCTTGTCAACAACTGTCAACTTTCAGTTAACCCTCCCATAATTACGTCCAAAACTTTTGACCCCCCCCCAGATCAGTGACATGTCCCAATAACAAGGTTAATATTTTTTGCGATGATGACCATTTTTTCCCTTTTTTGCTCGTCGAGTGTCAAAATGTGATGGTTATGACCTTTTTTGTCATGCTTTTTTCCATTATAATAAGTAGTATTCCATGAAATTTCCTAGTTTTTGATTATTTGTAAAAAGTGAAGTTGTTGACGTCAACTTCTCTTGACCACCCTCCCCCTGTCAACAACTGTCAAACTTTTTCAAACCCCTCCCCTAAATTGTTGACGTAATTAATAGACTGCCCCTGAGGTCATTTCAAGATGTCACACTACTATAAAAGTCCCCGCTTTCAAAAGCACCACTTCGTTTTACTACGACGCTGCAATTTTCTCAGTTTTTTCTATTGGTAATGCAAATGTTACAGACAGATAATAATAAAAATGTGGTTTTAAGTGGTTTAGAAGGCTAAGTAAGCCTGTGTGAAAATCATTGTTGTAACTCTCCACTTTCAATAAGCTAGTTTTCCGAGATAGCCTTTGCATCCGTTTACTGTTTCAACTGTCACTCCCACCTCGTCCAAACTGTTCCATTTGTCGACAACCCTTGTAATAAAACATTTTTTCTTTCTTGGACCTACCCTCTCTAAAGATTGAGTTGGCTTGGGAAATAAAATATGCACGAGTATTAGGTGAGACTCCCAAAGGTATTGTATTTTAGGAAATACAAAACGTTTATTTGCACAGAATCTAAACCAATCTAATATTAAACTTCTATAGCGCCACTTCATAATGCACAGGAGCATCAGCCGATGGTAGACCAAATAAAAATTACTTAAACTCATGGTCAAATCCAGGGTGTCCGGTCGGAGAAACGGGTGGCGGATAAGCCATGTAAAAAGACGGGTTTTTACGAGGCGCAATTTATAGCAGTAATTGGAAGATCTTTCAAGATTGCACAAGCTAGGGCAGGTACATCTAAAGTCACTGGCTAGGGCATCTTTTATGACCCATTGTGACCAAATGAATTTATGAAGCCTGTGTGAGCAAACGTATGTGCATAAGGGAAAAGCCCAGTGTTAGCATAAGAGACTGTCCATAAATGACGTCACGCACTTAGGGGGAGAGGAGGTTCAAACATTTGTGACGATGTGTGACGACAGGGGTGAAGGGGTCCTCAGAAATGTGACATCACATAATACTAAATATTGTTAATTATACCGCAATGCTATGTTTTCGGAAAGTTGAACGTATTTTACACTTATAATTCATAATGAATTTGAAAAAGTTTCTGAATTTCGCTTCAACTATACAGTGTAAAAATTACAATGAGTATTTTCAAACGAATTCATTGCAATGCCCGCTTCTTTCAAGAAATAAGTAAATTTAATCAATTTTGACAATAAACAGATGGAGGTTAACGCGCTGTGACGTAATTTTTTTAGGGCGGTCTGACTTTTTGTGACGAGAGGAGGGGGGTCAAAAACTGCCAAAATCGCGTGACGTCATTTATGGACGGCCCCTAACAGTATATAAACCTACAGTGAGCTTTTACGATGGCTTCTTGAAACTGTCGTAATGCCTTACGAATAGCCACTCCATGCTCTAAAGTCTAAACTCTGGTATTAAGTTTCCTTCTCCTTTGTATGATTGGAGAGCAAGCAGTGTTAGGTCAGCAATGTAATCTATTTAACGTACGATGCATTTACGATTGCTACTGTAATACTTTTTAAGTAAATACTCGAGGCCGGCATACACTGAAGATTCGCTTACAAGACGAAATCTGTTCAAAACGTTGTGTTCACAGTCGGTTTCTTGTGTCGATGTCATTTATGATTAACTGAGAATACTGTTATTCAAGAAAGAACGCGCATAAAATGTTAAAGTCGCTTTGTATTCCACAATGAAACAGCAGACATTGGCACACTCAGTGCTTAACATATTTCTTATTCAAAATGCAAAAATGTGGCCATCGATCGTTTTCTCCTGGAGACATTTCCTGTCATTGATAAATCTCAGTAGGCACTCAAGAAGTGGGCAACTTGAAACTGGTTGTCATTTTGACGAATAATCTCATAAAATGTTAAAGTGGCTTTGTATGCCACAGACAAACAGCTTCATCGACTTCACCAAGGCATTCGATTCAATTTGGTATGAAAGATTGTGGGCAGTACTAACGTGTCTGTGAATATCAGAAAAAATCATCAGAATAATCCAAAATCTATACCAAAAATTCGGACGTGACCGATAAGACTGACCTTTCCGGCTTGACTTGGCTCTAATTCGGTTTGGATTTTGCACGCCATCTGCTGATCATGAGCATTACAACAGAGGTGTCATAGAAGTTTTTTGATTGATTAATAGCAAACTGCGTGTAACAAAATTACGGTCATAAATTACTTTTTCAGTAGCAAGTAACGGAAATTTCTACAAGGTTACTGATGCAATAAAGTAACAATAACGATCAGTTTTAAAAAGTAAGAGTAACGAATTTTCTATTTAAATTCTTATTTCTTGGTTGCAGTTCAAGTTCGCTTTAGCAGTAGGCCTACCAAATGGGTTGTCGAATTTGAAACATTTCGATGATAAGCACATCCACTTTCAGATTTATATATATGAAATATAAAATATAAAAAATATAAATTCTGAGTAAATACTCGAGCCGGGCAGATAGATTAGAATTTTCGCATGACGTCTACCATCCTGTTAGCGCTCAACGGTCCGTAAGCAGTGGCTATCGGGCCAAATTTGACCCGCACAAAACAATTTTATTGACTTTTTATGTGCACCCAGAGACGTCGCGTAATGGTGCCTAGAGATGCCCCTATGTATCTCCCAAAATTTTGGGAGTGCAAAATAATTGAAACAAATGACTCGGTGATTCATTAATCTGCCAATGACCTTTCTTTGCTCGTCAGACTTTTCAGTTTTTTGCTCGTCAGACCTTTTCGCGTCAGCAATGAGCATCCCCCAAAATTTTTACGCCGACGTCACTGTGTGCATCCCATTTAAGCAACAGGTCTATATGCCTATATGTCTACACGCCTTTTTTACTCGGCCAGGGAGTAAACACATGTTGACCGATGTAAAGCACACGGTAGAAAATGTTTGATCAATTAGCTCACTGTTGCATAAAGATCAGAGTGCTTGAAACTCTTACTTTGGGTAGGCGTATGATTGTTCATTAAGAGGACAATGGACAGGTGTCTATTCAGAATAAAATTGCAGTGTCAAAAGGTTATGTAGACAAAGAGCGATGAAATAGAGGAATCAGAGCATATAGGTCATCTTTTTCTCAGTTTTCAGTGTACCAGTGTTCTCACGTCCGTTCTCAATTAATTGGTTGCCTCTTGCTTCTAGTTCTCTATCAAACTGTTTGGTATACTTGTTTTGATATACCCACAAACAACAAACAATTATTATACATAAATATGCTAAAAAATTACTGCCTCAATATTTTTACCTAAATAAATTTGTTACTAACCTGAAAAATATATAATAAAATAAAATATGAAAGGTTTTGAATACGGAGAGTTAATGCAGTGGTTTTCACACAGGTTTACTTGGCCTCCTGTGAATAGTGTGGTCTACACTATATTAAAGACAACTCTCAGATTATATAATATATGTATTTCAGGTTCGGTTAGATCTTGTGTCCTCGACTGATAGTGATCGACTGCTAAGTCTTAGTTAGATACTACAGAGCTACTACTAAAACGTTCCTTATTGGAGGGTAGGCGTGGCCTCTAGAATGTCAGTCAATACCACGTTATATCCTGAACCAACGCTTATGCCATGGTTCACAGATATATGATCTAAGATCTAAGCTTAGTTGATGGCGATGCAGAAGAGGCTGTAATTGGTCTAAGAGTTAACAGTATATCCATAGATTTGCATTTTTGTGTTTCAATTGTGCGACATTGGTCTAAAATTTTGAGATTGAATTTACGATATGGCCTTTCAAATTGATACACTGTTGTGAAAGAGAGTTAAAATAGAGCTAAACACGTAGAGGTCTATATTTGCTTTTAAAAATCATAGGAGGTCAAAATTCGCCAGAAATTATTACAAAGACACTTAAATTGTTTACGTATCAGTCTCAATATACGACGAGAGACGGAAATCGAAACGAAACCATCAGCACAATTTCATGTTTAGTCTATCGATTATTAAAAGTATAATGGTCATATACATCAGTGTTTCCCAAACTGTGGGTCGCGACCCAAAAAGTGGGTCGCATGGCTCAATCTAGTGGGTCGCGGTGTATCGCGAATTTAGATCAAGTGTCATTTTCTAACCAGTACCGCAATGTCACAAGCCTTGAAAGTTCCAAGTTGGCCTACTGGTAGGATTTAAGAAATTTCTATGCCTGCAATCCTCCATGCACGGCTTATGTTCAACTTATTAGTGCTTTATCCAATTTTTAGTTGACAATAAGTTTGCAAGGACGCGGCATGTCACAAAGTCGCTAAAGTGATTCACACAGTTTCAAACAGATTTGGAAACCCTGTTCTATGTATTGTATAGCATGGAAGCCACATGTCCAAACAAAATTACTCTTAATGCTCTTGACAGATTGATTAAAGTAGCTGTGTGTAAAATTTTTAAAGTAAGTGAGGCAGATAATGTTGATTATATCAGAGTTTTAATGGGTTTGGAAAGTATACATGTTGCTGTAAAAAAGCGACAAGCATCCTTTGTCAATAAATATGCAGAAGAAGCCACTGTATTTTGCTGAGTGCATTGCTAGAATCTGTCTGAGGGCAGAGGCTGGCTGGATGGGCGGTGCTAATGGTTGTACTGTGTAAAGTTTGTGCTTAGTTTATTAGTTTATTATTAGTTTGATTTTATTTGGTTTTTGTTCAGTTGATTTGTATTTTTCCTTGTTTGTGTACTATTCTTTTTCATGCTGTGCTCGTCACGAATAAAGATTATTATAGTTCTTTAAAAATTAACATTTTTTACAGTAACGCAAGGAAAGCGTATTCCGACCATTTTGCTGTGAAACTCCGTTTAGAATAGGGAATCTCTTTTAATAGATATGATGCACCTAACGGTTAAGCGAGTTTGCCAGACTAATAGGATTATTAAGACGCGTAATAAAGGTGTGTTCATGAAATATTTTAAAATGATAATTTTCAAAAATTTCAATATCTATTTCTCTCCCTGTCTTATTTGGCACAAATAGAAATAATTTTTCCTGTTATATTTGCCATAATAATAATAATAATGTGATTTTAAGTGGTTTAGGAGGCTAAGTAAGCCTGTGTGAAAACCACTGATGTAACCATCTGCATTCAATAACCTAGTTTATCTAGATAGCCTTTGAATCCGTTCACTGTTTCAACTGTCACTCCCACCTCGTCCAAACTGTTCCATTTGTCCACAACCCTTGCACTAAAAAAGTTTTTCTTTCTTGGACCAACCCTCTGCTTAAACATTTTGCACTTGTGGCCTCTTGTGCTGCTATAGTGTGCCAATGTAAAGAATCGATCATATGGCACATCTACTTTCCCAGTCATTATTTTGTATGTTTCTATCAAATCCCCTCTTTCTCTTCTCCTTTCTAATGTTGTCAGTTCACAATATTGAAGTCTTTTTTCGTAGCTTAAATTATGGCACCCATTGACCATCTTCGTTGCTCGTCTTTGCACTTTTTCTAAAAGTTCTATATCTTTTTTCAAGAATGGATTCCAAGCCTGAACACAGTATTCCAGATGAGGCCTTACTAATGACTTATAAAGTTTAATGATTATCTCTTTGTCACGACTCACAATTGCCCTTTTCACCATTCCCAACATTTGGTTTCCCTTTTTTGCTGCCTCCATGCATTGGTGAGACGGATTCATACTTCTATGGGTGATTATCCCCAAGTCTCTTTCTTTTTCTGTTGTGGTTAGAACCTTCCCCCTAAAGAATATTCATTACCATTATTAGACTTCCCAACATGCATTACAGAACATTTATCAATATTGAAAAGCATCTGCCAGTCCACAGACCACTGAAACAATGTCCTTAGATCTTCTCTTGTAAAATTTTTGCATCATCCTCCGAGTCTATATTTCTGCATAACTTTGTATCATCGGCAAACTTTTGAAATTTTGGACAGTAATCCTTCATCGATATCATTTATATATATTAGAAAAAGCAATGGCCCAAGCACTGAGCCCTGAGGCACTCCACTGATAACTCTTGCCCATTGCGAATGGCCTCCCTAATGCCGACCTTCTGTCTTCTTCCCTTCAACCAATTTTCAATCCATCTGAGAATATTGCCCCTTATTCCACAGGACTTCAGTTTGGCAGCCAGCCTTATGTGGGGTACTTTATCAAAAGCTTTGGCAAAATCTAAATATATTATGTCTACTCCCTTGCCCTTGTCTAGCTTATCAAAAACCTCCTCCAGAAAGTCCAACAGGTTGGTCAGGCATGAACGCCCCTTTGTAAATCCATGCTGACTATCTTTAACAATTTTATGCCTAGTCAAATGTTCCAAAATGCTTTCTTTCAGTATTTTCCATAACTTTACCGATTACAGATGTTAGGCTCACTGGTCTGTAATTGCTTGGTTCACTTCGTTTTCCCTTCTTGAACAGTGGGCTGACTAATGCGTCTCTCCAGTCTTGCGGTACTACTCCAGTTCTGAGTGATTCAATGATTATCAAAGCAATTGCATGTCCTATTTCATTTCATGCCATAGTTTTATTCAAATTGAATCAGAGATTACGTTTTGCCATTTATTCAAAACTCTGAAGATTATTTCCAACTAGCGTTCGCCAGATGGCCTAATTCATTTTTTTGATATCATACGCTATGATTAGGCCACCTGGGTGTATCTGAGTTTTAAAATATTTCTAAACTGTGTCATGTATCGATTTTTAGGCAATCCACTGTAAGTCATTTTGATAATATGGCTGAAGGACGTAAACATCTTGCGCAAAAGTCAGAGCATTGTCCTATCCTTGTTCTGCCAAAGAGAATGAGTTTGAATAATTGCTTATGGAGCACCAATGGAAATGGGTTAGATTAGGTTTACGCACTCACCCGAAAAAACCAGCCTCTGTAGAGATTTCTGTTGTTTTGGCAAATAGAGTCAAAGACATTTGGACACGTTCATCTATCCAGGCCCGCCGAGAGGTGGCAGAGGGAGTCAAATGCACAGGGGTCAGGCCAGTGTTTAATCTAGACTCCTAGACTCCGGGGGGTGGAAAACTTAAAAAGTCGGGGGGGGGAACTGACAAAGCCGGGGGGAAATCTGCTAGGGGCCGCTGTTAGTCCATGTAATATTCCAAAATTTTCGGGGGGAATTTGAAATTTCCGGGGGGGGGGAAAGGGCAATTCCCCCCGGAAACGGCCTAGATTAAAAAAGATTGAAAAAGACTGACGTTCAACAAATCATCGAGTCCCTTGACTGCCTTTCTGCACAGGGGCCGGGAATTTATCTCGCGGCGGGCCTGCATCTATCCCAACTTTCTCAACTGTTCGGATTCCGAAGCATGTTCAATTTCATCATGACAGACACATTAAATTAATTAGTAGTCACAAGTCTAAGCGACATTAACAATATCAGCAAAAGGTTCAAGATTTTATATCAGAAGCTCGGCGGACTCTCTTTGATATTGCAACAACTCACGAGCTCAGCACAAGATGAATAAGTGTAGTGCCAGCCGACGTTAATATGAAAGAAATTGATTAATCTAGAAAGAACGACGACTTATTAAATTACTGTTTAAAACGGCAATTGAGAGAGCGATAACAGATTAGGCCTACCTTTAAAAATGTAATTATAAAGTAAAAAAGGAATTGTAACCAAATGAGAGCACACTGTTTTAATCCAGAATATAAAAAGTTAACATTATTCATTAAAATTACAAATGTGACATGTCTCCAGAACAGTAGGGAGATTTTACAATTTGAAGTAAAATTCCCGATTCAAGATTTGAATAACTTTAGTTTGCGTCACTGCTTCCTTGACCTCTGCTGGGGCATCGTCAAACTAGCAAGTTACAGAATCGGCAATCTTTCTATCTACAAAATATGCTCTAGTCGTCGTTTTTAGATGCAGTGAATACATTTACGTAGTAACTATTTCTAGATAGAGTATACAGTATATAAGGAGGATACTGTTCCTGGTAATCATTCACCCCAAACGCTCCTGCGTATTCAACCCCACCCTAGCCTAACCCTAACTGCGGACCTGCCCGGGGCCCCTGCGGATCGCAGGGCTCCTAGCCTCCTAGGCATTCCCTTTCCCCTTCTCGACGGATCTGGTTCTGTTAATGGTAATCCTGCAATGGTCATGAATTTAGTCGCAAAATTTAAAGGTGATTGGCAAAACCACTCATGCACAGTGCAGGCCTAGATGCAGTGCTATGCGCATTATCATATCATATGGAACCAAGCTCAAGTGCATTTGTTTTTATTTTTCAATATTAGACTGGATCTCGTTAAATGCTTCCAAAATCGATTCACACTCTCCCCCACAATAGAGATATTCGATAGAGTCACTGTCATTTAGTTCTCTTACCAAATTTTCAATTACGGATTTTGATAGACTTCTGATCATTCCGTTTCTGTCATAATGCTCAAAAATGGGGTCAATAATAGGCATTTGAGCGTGAAAATCTAAACTATAGAAAGGCGTCGAGCGACAGATCTTATATGTGGTGGAATAATCTTCAAGAAATTGATAGCTGTAATCACACAAAGATCTCATGTGTAAATGTTTCAGATGCTCGACGACTGGGAGACAGAAAGTCGGCATAAAAAAGCATGGACAGAAATCTTGCGCAATAAAATCAAGATGACATTTCATTAGACAACCTAGCCACAGACGAAATTCCATTTCATTAAAATCCCATTTCAATTTCTTTCCAGCAAGTTTCGCTTCAGCACTTTGCCTGGTTGCTGAATTAAACGCCTCGATGCAATACAGCAAGCTCGTCTTCAGAACATAGGATGACTTCCACCCAGCGGGTATAAACTTTGAATTTGCAATCAATAATTGTTTTCCAATCATGAATGCTTGTTTCGCAATGTCAGAACTTTTTCTAATCGTTTCACTCTCAGCTATGGCAAACGAAATAAGCACACAAGAATCTGAATACGGAACCCAAGGATAGAACCGTTGTGGATAATCAAAAACTAATTTACAACCGTCAGCCTTAATGTCATGGCTCACGTTTGAAATGGCTTCATCAGGCCACCAGCCAGCAATGTGAATACACGGGACAACGTCAATGGAAATCTCTTTAAAACAACTGTTGCTGTTACGATCCATCGTTGTCTTTTTCAGTTTCAGCGTTGTAACTAATCGATTTCTATCATCGAACGATGTAAGTCCATCGATTTTCTGATGCAAATTCCATTCAAATCGACTCTTGTGTTCATCAATGAACTGAATGTCTGTTAGAACAGTCTGAAGTATAATTTGAAATTTTCTGTTCAATTTTTCAACGATTAGAATTCCATTTTCGTCAAAGAAATCATCATAATCATTGTCACCGTTTAGGAATAATTGTTTTCTTTTCAAACGACAGAATCCAGTTGGAAGCTCTGGCGATGAAAGAATCTCACACAGTTGACTAATCTTTGTAAGAACTAAATTGAAATCGAATTCATCTGGTAGATCAATTTTTGTTCCTTCATAGGAGCTTCCAACCAACCGCGTTGTTGCCTCCAATCGAGGATCTTGTTTTTTAATATAAGAGGCAAGACTTTTCATAAAATTCTCCAAATCAACTTTCACTTGGTTATAAGTAGGATGGTTAGTGGCATGCGACAAATGCGTCCTAACTAATCCAGGAATTGTGTTTGGATTAATGTGTTTACAACAATATATTTTGTTGCAATCAGGAAGCAACCTCGAAATTCCTAGCGTTCTTTCAGGCATCATTTGTATGATCATCTGAATTCCTGCCCTCAAATTCTTGGGTGTACAACTCAAGAAAGCAGGCCTATTTCTAGTAGCTGATATCCCGCTTCTGTCTTTTATTGACATATCAGCGCCGTTGTCTATAAGTTTATCATAGATTGCCGTACTGTCAGCGTAGTGCAAAGGTGTGCGTCCGTACAGATCAGTTTCGTTGATACCACAACCAAGATCCAGCATCATCTGCACAGTATCTTCTGCCTCCCGTTCACTGCGCGAGTTCTGATGTGAAATGACAGCGTTATGCAATGCTGTTCTTCCTCTCGGGTCTCTGACAGAAACCATTTGTCTTTGAAAGCATGAATCCAATTTGAAAAACCTCCTTTCTGCGTGTTCGAATAGAGACTTTTTGGTCACAGGCTTACGATACCCTTCGATTCGATAGGTATTTGTCTTGTTACACAATCGATGCAAAATAATTTCATACTTGTAGTCAGGATAAGGAGAGTTGTCTGGAGAATGTTGATCCGTGTGTCTGAAAGCATATAAATTGGCTCCGTTTTTTATCAAAACTTGTTTAATGATAGATGGTATTTCTGGAATCAGAGCCTCGGCTATATCCAATGGCGAATATGCTTCGCAATCCAAAGCATTCACATTAATATCTGCTCTTTCTAGCAGTAGTTTTATAATCGCAATCTTGTCTTCATCTAATTTAACTCTGTTTCTCTTGTAAAGATCATGGGGCTCCGAGAATTCCAATAAAGTATGTCTAACATCTTTCTGCCTTCTGACATCTTCAAAGTTCCTTGGAAAATCGCCAAAAGTGATCCACGATTCCTGACTCTGGATTTCATGCAAGGCATGATGAAGAGCCGTAAAGCCTCGATTATCGGATGAATTAACCGATGCCCCAGCATTTAAGAGCATCTTGACTACAGCGACGTTCTTCCACAGGGCTGCTTTTATTAATGACGTCCGACCATGTCGATCTTTAGCGTCGATATCCATCCAGATGCATTTTCTTTTGCACCAATTCAATAATCCTCGCGCAATTGGAGCACACCCGATTTCACATGCTATCGCTAATGGCGTCTTCCCGTCTTTATCCTTTGCGTTGAGATTTATATCGTGACTAAGAATCATCTTTATTGCTGCATAGGTGACGTCTTCATGATTTCCATTGCATAAGGCTGATTTGTGACATTCCTTAATGAATGAATGTAGCACCGTTCTTGCCTCAAAATTTACGGCGTTTACGTTTATCAGTCCGGATGCTAAAAGTATCTCTAACAACCGCAACTGCTTCAGATCACATTTATTGGCAGGGTGAAGTATTCGATGAAGAATAGGATTTCCACTTGAGCCTTCTTGGCCTTGTACTATGCTATCAATATGGAGCAAAGGTTCTAACATTTCTTTAAAAGAGCCTTCATCCTGCGCACATACGATTCCTGACCAGACAATGTCGTTCATAACCTTCTTGTTGTATCTGAGGCTTCCTATCATCTTTATATCATTCCAAAATAGAAAGTCATTCCGAGATTTTCCAAATCTCTCATCATCAATCTCAATATCGTCAAGAATAGTTGTAACGGACTCTTTGTCGTTGTTGCAAACAGCATCATGAAGATATGTTGCCATTTTACAACGGCTGATATCTGAGAGTAATTCAAAATATTCGACAATTTGTGAATAATTTCGCCTTTTGGCAATAGCCAGAGCCGTATCGCCAGAATTGTCAACCGCAGAACGGTCATGAAAATTGTCATATGTTTTGCAGAACTGGACTAGCATTTTGGTGTATCTGGCGTTTCCATTTTCGCATGCCAGCATTAGGGCTGTCTTTCCTTGAGAACTTTTGCAATTTACGTCAATATTGTGTTTAAACAAGATCTCTAGCAGTGTTACGAAGCGTTTGTGAGATGTCGTTCGACAAGCCACATGGAGCACTGTTTCTTTATTAGAGTTTATAATGTTTATATCGAATCTACCTGTCTCCAGTAAAATTTCAATTATTTGCAATTTTCTGGAATTATTTTTCTCTGCGAAGTATTCCAATACCGCCACATGAAGAGCTGTCTGTCCTTCTTCGTTAAAACCTTCAGCAAAGCAAGCGTCTGTCTCTAAGTAGGGTATCCCGAATGCTTTCATGTGATTTGTGATGAGACAGCCAAACAGCCTCCAACCACAATGAATGGGTTATGTTTCTGGTAGAAATAGATTGTTGTTCCATTCTTTCTCCGGATTGCGTCATGGCAAAGTCATCGCTGGGAATATGGAGTCTTTCATATATCTTAGTTGCATCTTTTCGCCTATATTTAGAATAAGCAAAACGATGAATTGATTTCACTGCTACTAATTCACCATTGTTCACTGCTGTTAGGTATAGATTTTGTTCAATCATGGTTATAATATATGAGTTTTTCGTTTTCTTAGCCATCGACAAAGCCGTGTGTCCGTGATTATCCGTGCCACTGATATCTAGTTTATAGTCATTACATGCAGTCCATGTGAGTAGCGCACGAACAGCAGAGAGGCATTCAGTCGTACATGCGACCATCAATGCCGTCTGACCTTTAATGTTTCTCTGATTAGCATTGACGTTAAGTGTGAGAATGTCTTGTATCAATTGTTCTAAATCTGTGCAATAGAACGTTTTCGGTCCACGATGGCGACATACGTAATGCAGCACAGTCTCTTGCTCTGAATTCAGAAAATTCATGCCAAATCGTTTTGCCTTCAATTGAATTTTATCCTTTCTAGCCACCGTGTTTACAGGCTGACGTTCAAATTGAAACAATGCTAGATTAAGGATGGTCCAACCACATCTATTAATGATAACAATAGCTTCAATAAGTGTTTAGAACAGATAGTATAGGTTGACTTCCTGGTAATGACAGTTAAGCATGATATTTTTCTGGAATTTTAATTGAATTGAGATGTCTAATTACACTGGTCAACATCAAATCTATTGTCTAAGGTTTCTTAACAGATTTAGGACAATTTCAATGTCCTAAGTCCAAATATAACATTGGTCTTGCTCAATCAGGTAAACTTTTTGAGATATTGCTACATGATAATTTTTCAGGTTTACATGTATTTTCTATTTACGTCATGCAGATTTAATTATAATGAAATGGTCATCACATATTTTATTGCCTGCAACGTAAGACCTATTCTTGTGTAATTTTGGTGTCCTGATTCCAAACATGTTATCCGTTTCAGAGATGGACATGGGTTGGGTTAACCCATGGGTTGGGTTGGGTTGGATTGGGTTGGGTCATAAATTTAGGCAGTTGTGGTGGGTTGGGTTGAGTTGCAAAACGCTGATTTGCACGTGGCACAGTGCACACACCATGTACTGTATTGGTTATAAAAATGGTTATCGTTTTCCGCATTTTCACGTAACAAATTTCCGCCGAACTGTCGCTGGCAACACTGGCTTATGACGGCTATTAGTTAATAAGCGATTGGCGGGGGGAGGGTTATATTCAGGGCTGTCTTGAACCCCTGGTTCTATTGATCCAAACACAGTTGTTCCTATATAATAAAGCATTAAAGGCATAAGTCTATATATCTCCTTTGATGCATAAAACCCCCTCGCCGTTGTGGCCGTTGCTTTCTCGATATTGTGCAGCGTCATATGCCTATAGGTAGATGTTGATCCACAGCCACGAGATATTTGCATAAGACCGGTGGAAGTAAATAATTCAAGGCATTGGAATCGAGAGTCGAAATTGATGAAAGAAGGTTATTATATAGTAACTTTCTTTGAACCATCCACTGTAAATCCATCTTAATCCCCTTATTGACTCCAAAAACATTTATGAGCTACTGCGTGGGAGTGCGTGCGAACTTGCTAAGCAAATGCTATAATGGCTCTATGGTTCCTTATTCGTTAGTCTTTCAACATTTGAAGCTGAATTTTAGATAGTATAAGTACAAATTATAACACGGACGTCTACCTTCCTCTGCACACCAATGATAATTATAATGGCGGAAAACATAGGCCCTACAGCAACATATGAGAGGTAATTTTTTAAAATGATTTGTATGCAGTAATTTACAAATTGTTGCTTAGCAATAAATTTGCTGAATATGTTTACTTGAAGCTTGGGTGGGTTGGGTTGGGTGAATACTTGCAATTGCCTGCATGGGTTGGGTTGGGTTAGAGATTTGATGGGTCGGGTTGGGTTGGGTTCTAAAAAATGGACCCATGTCCATCTCTGATCCGTTTTGCCCCATCAGCTCTAGTTTTTGAGATACGGCTTAGTCGTCCTTGTATTTTGGTTATACTAATAAGGCGTTATATGCAGAATCCTTAATCAATTCAAATTCTATCATTGAACAGCAGAGATATTAATTAATGAATTAGTTGTCATTCATGTAGTCACACTAGAAATCAGAAAAAATGATACTTAAGCATTTATCATGCAACTGTATTTCTAAATGTGCCCTGAAGATCCGTTGCTGCTTCGTCCACAATGACCTCAAAACAGTTTTCAGGAATTGTGCTTATTTAATTAAATAATATAATTTATTATACTGGACATATTTCAATTCATTTCTTCTGAAAATGTAAGACCTTTAATGTTATTAACAAAGACCTTTAGATGAGAGCATCAAAAGCTACATAAAGCATATATATATATATATATATATATATATATATATATATATATCATGCACTTCCAATATAGGATATATGCATTATATGGCCCTATCTTTAAAAAACTAGCGCTAATAGAGAAAATCCGATGCCATATTTGGAATCAGCACCCTAAATAGAAACAGAAATAGGTCTTACTTCCAAGAAACGAACAAAATGTCAGCGGAAAAAATGTCACGAGACAAAATATAACAATAAACATGAACCGTGACATTTTGTCCTCATGACATTTTGTCCCCATGACCATTTTGTCCGCGGATATTTTGTCCGGTCACGCTTATAGATCTATACAATGTGATAATCTTTTAACAGATGATAGATCAATGGCAGCATAAATTTGAATAGACAGCTTATGTCATTATCACAAAACCGTCTACAGGTTACGGCCAAAAGCAGTAGAAATCTTATCTGATTCGAATCTAATCTTGTTAAGCACATAGATGTCAGTAGCGAGCAGTGGAGGAGGGGCGGCGGAGCGGTGGCCACGGACAACCACCAGATGGTAGCATCCAAATTGACTTGGCAACCTATTTTTGTTCGTCAACCCTTTTTTACATGAAACCCTTACATTTTTCCACACCAAATTAGGCACCCAAATTGACTTATATTGCTCGTCAACGCCTAATACCGAGGTGACGGGAACATCCAAATTTACTTGACCCCGGGCACTACACCAATCTAGGCACGCCACTGAATGATGGACAATTAGATTATATACTGTACAAGACACTAACCGTGATAACATGTGAGGCGATGTAGTCTGTAGTCTTGTCAATATCATGTAGACGCATCTTTCTGTTGGTTTACGATCACAATTTGCTACAATATCTTCAACTGCGGTCGGATGTGTGACTTCGCAGGAGTTATTTGCAACGTTTAAAAGCAGGTCGAAGAGTTTGTGGACTTTGTAATCGTTTGCTCTCAAAGCCGTTTCAAACGAGTCTGAGAAACTGTCGTTGCGTTCTGCTGGGCGATTGGTATCATAGGCGATGAAATTCACGTAACTTCTTCTGGCGATGGGCTGTACACACAGCATTTCAAAGCAGCCCGCACATTCTTCACTATCACTACTCAGAAAACGTCTCACTGCCTTCGTTAATCCATTTTGATCTGCCCATGAAAATAACGCCGATGTAAGAAGGTTTAAAGCTTCAACATTCGCCCTTCTGTCAAATATACTTAAAACTTGTCCACCAGTTGAATCGATATCGCATATATCACACAAATCAGCGTCGAAGTCGTATGCACTAAAATGTGCTTTCATTTTAGCGATATACAAAGATACCGTTTCTTCTGTAGATTGAAATGTCTCTACGATATAAAGGCTCTTCTGAAATGCATCTATCATCCACACAAAGCAATAAGACAAAGCAGATAAGAGCTTTATTGAAAAGGATATGTTTACAAGAAGGTCATCATATTTTCCGATCAAATTAGTCATGGGATATCAATAAACCTTGAGAAATATGGCGAAGGACAATTGAATCATATTATTGAAATATTCATTGTATACCTATACATCTATATCATTTTCCTTGAAAACTCGTAAAAAATATTGTCCTGAGTTAAAGAACTAAATTCGTTGTCTCAAGGTATTTTAGATATTAAGACTACTTGATATTACTAAAATCATATTAGCAAGTATCAACTTGCACTGTGTTATATTATACAGTACACATGCGCAGACAACCATTAATATAATTATTATATAGTAAGAGACTCTGCTGCTACCAATTTTCCATCAGCCTGTGTGAAAACCACTTAAGTAATAGGCCTAGGTCGAAATCATTGATCAATCCATGGGAAGAATGTATAAATCGTTGATAGGTGTAGCAATTTTTACTTATGGTTTAAGGTATCAGTAGAGATCCTCAAGAAGCAGCCGCGGACCAAACGGGAGTTGATTGAATCTCTGATTGCAGCCTGGAATCACAACATAACACAAGAACACCTCGTCAAATTGGTCCACTCCATGCCAGTCAGGTGTCACCTGGGAAAGAAGAGGAAAGGTTGGTCAATCAAGTACTGGTGTGGCTACAATCAACAAAACAACCCGTTTTAGGGCTACCTAAATAAATTAAGAATAAATAATAAATTAAATTAACAAGTAAAGGCGAAGACGCAAATTTACAGTAATAACGACTGCAATGTGAGAAATTAGGCAGATCGCACACGAACGTCAATTTCTCATTTTAAAACTTAAAATTTTCACATGCGCGTAATAAAAGACACAAGAAATTTGCGCAGAATTAAATTTCCAATAAAACGGTATATAAAAAGCCAGCATTGTGTAAGGGGAATTGGCAAGAACATCAGACTAATGTAAAAAATAGCGAAATCGTGCAGCCTGAGCAAAACTTTTTCACACCACTGTATGTGTAGGTAGGTAGGAAATAAATTCATTACCCATAAGATATGATTTAATTTCCAACCAATGCTATACACAGGTATTGATAGATAGGATATAAATTTATTACCTGATGTAATTTTATTTCCCCACCAAGAGAGACTGGTAGATGCTTTTCAATATCGATACATGTTCTGTATCGGATGTTGGGAAATCGAATAGGTTCTAATCTAATCATAACAGAAAAAGAAAGAGACTTGGGGGTAATTACCCATAGAAGCATGAATCCATCTCAACAATGTATGGAAGCAGCAAAAAAGGGACACCGAATGGTGGGAATGATGAAAAGGAAAATAGTGAGTGGAAACAACGAGAACCGTAAAACTATACAAGTCATTAGTAAGACCTCAACTAGAATACTGTGTTCATGCACGGAATACATTCTTGAAAATATATATAGGCCTAGAGTTTTTAGAAAGAGTGCAAAGACGAGCAACAAAGATGGTCACAATGGCTGCCATAAATGGAGCTATACGAAAAAAACTTCAACACTGTGGACTGACAACATTAGAAACGAGAAGATATATATATATATCATATTAAAATCGTTATTCTGTATGTCTGTTACCTTCAAGCGTTCTGATTGGTTGACTATTGGTAGACGGTTTAGCCCTTACGTCGCGATGCGTTGGTGGATGATGTTCGAAGACGTCGTTGCTATTGGTAACAATTGTTCGTAGCTTGAAATTTTAACGTACATTTTAAAGTACACAAAAATACGTGTACAGCGTCACAAATGGTCACAGTTGCGTGATTTTAACGTACATAGGCCTAATTATTACGTGGCGCAGAGCTTGGCTAGGTGGCGTATGTACAGTACAGCATTGAAATGTTGTTCAGCATGAATTCAATGATTGGGTATTAGGTATAGGTATTGGGTTAGTATTATCCTGTACTGCGAGCGAAGCGAGCGCGAGCGAAGCGAGCATCTTTCTAGTATACATATATATATATATATATATATATATATATATATATAGAGAGAGAGAGAGAGAGAGAGAGAGAGGAGGATTTAATAGAAACATACAAAATAATGACTGGGAAAGTAGATGTTCCATACGCTCGATTCTTTACATTGTCACATTATAGCAGCACAAGAGGTCACCAATGCAAATTGTTTAAGCAGAAGGTGGGCCCAAGAAAGAAAGTGCAAGGGTTTGCTGACAAATGGAACAGTTTAGACGAAGTGGGAGTGATAGTTGAAACAGTAAACGGATTCAAAGGCTATCTCGGAAAACTAAGTTATTGAAAGCTGAGAGTTACTACAGTGGTTTCACACAAGCTTACTTAACCTATACTCTAACACCATTAATCTATATAAAAAGTTAAATATATTAAATTTGTCTGAAATACATAAGCAACAAACAGCCATTTTTATGTATAAATACTCAAATAATCTACTACCGCATATTTTTTATAATTGTGATTTTTTCCACTGTTAGCAATAGAAATACCTATCAAGTTAGAACTTGTAACCTATTTTCTATCCCCTTTGCTCGAACTAATACCCGCCTATTTACTATTACATTATTTGGACCTAAGATCTGGAATAACCTCCAAATGTATCTAAGAAACTCTATAAACTTAGATGAGTTTAAATATAAAATTAAACAATTCATTTTATCTAATAAATGAGGAATTTGAACTGCTATGATGTTTCATGGTTTTGATACACCAATTCAAATGTCTGCTTGTTCTATAATATTTGTTTACCTATTCATTTTTCTATTATAGATCTTGTCATTTACCATTACTATTTCATTTTTCTTACTCTACCTAAGGTACCTCCTTGCGGGAACTTTGTTTCCTTCGGTATCTTGTTATTTCCATATAAGTGTACCTATTTCACCTATTTCATTTAAATTGTAAAATAATTAAGTTCTTCTATGGATGTTATATCAAATACTAGTATATTATAATAATCTATTATTGTAGTAATAATAATAATTATAATTAAGTTCTTATACAAATGTTATTATTAAGTTCTTCTACAAATGCTATTATGTAACTTTCAATGATTTTTTATTCTTTGGAAATAATAAAATGATGATGATATTTTCGTAAACCAATTTAAATCACATTATTATTATTATTATTATTATTATTATTATTATTATTATTATTATTATTATTATTATTATTATTATTATTATTATTATTATTATTATTATTATTATTATTGTTATTGAATACTTGGAAGGTAACATTATGGCATTTATAAAAAATGAGTTGCTTTACTAGCATATTGCCACGAGGTCATTAATAACAAGGTCGTAATATATCTTACCTTCAATAATAGCAATAATACAGTAACTCTGCGCGTAAACAATGTCCTGACTGTTAGGCCTACTGAATATGAAATTGTATTGCAAGTCGCGCAGAGGCACACTCAGCGTTTATGGCTACACTTTAATCATAGTGGGGCTTATCAGGCGGATGAAGCCACCAGACTAGCTGCAGTCCGTATCATTGTTTGCTCGTTAATACGATCGGTCCAAGGTTCGCGGCAGGGCAAATATTCACAGTAGTCTAGGGTTGTAACTTTTCCGGAAAAATAGAATGCCGGGAAAGTTTCCGGAATTTTTCCGGATAAATCCCGGAAACTTTCTAGCATACATATCGCAGGTTTCTGAAAATTGCAGTCTATTAGGTTATATTAATGGTCAAAGCAACAAACCGCATTCCACTGTTTTTATTGCACTCCATATGCGCACCACGGTTACCACTAAAATGTCTTTCAAAAGTGGACATTGTTCTAAAGTATAGTTTGACAGGTTCTTTAGTTACTGCTTGAATATAACTCACTTGAGTGTGGAATTAACGATATCGTGTTACTTTCAATCAGATAAATGATAATCACAATCCTTACATAATCATACATTATTACACATGTCTCGATGTCTAGTGTGTCTACTCTCCATCTTCTTCTACAATCTCATTACATGACATTTCAAGGTCGCCTGCCCCATCAAACTGCACAGGATCAATTAATTCTCTAAATTTATGGAAATTTTCCCGACAAGTACCGCTGTATTTCCCGAAATTTCCGGAAAAATTCCGCAGGAAATTTCCGAACTCACAACCCAACAGTAGGTCTCGCCGCTTCGGTAACGTCCGTAGGCCATAGGTCACGGAACGTGTATGTTAAGCACCACTTATGAGTATTTAGATAAGAGTATAAATTGTTATTATTACATCTAATATGAGTACTTAGAGCAGTAGGCCTATTAATTCTAATTCCGTCCATCAGAAAGTTCTGAGCAAAATTGCGA
Organism: Metaphire vulgaris; assembly: GCA_018105865.1. Lineage (NCBI taxonomy): Eukaryota > Metazoa > Annelida > Clitellata > Crassiclitellata > Megascolecidae > Metaphire > Metaphire vulgaris. The sequence continues at coordinate 71,074 of JACLAT010000072.1, forward strand.
AAATAGTCAATTATTTTGCGATCTGCCTAAGCCCTGACAATGGTCAAAATTCGATCATTTACTTATTGATATTATTCGGTCTCTGGCTCCAGATGAGCGATCAAACAGTTCTTAACATCTTTCCTCAACATTAAATTCCATTCTAATTTTAAAAATCGGCTGTTTTTCAAAAAGCCTTACGTGATAGGAACATTTCAAAATTATTACTGTGATCAGCATGTAAAATCTGTCTGGTACGTCAGGAATTACAAAGGAAATGATTCAAACGAAAACATTGCTAACCAGAGTTTGTTAGGGCCTGCTTGAATATATAGCGGGGGAAGGAGGTTGGGATCAACCACGTTAGCAGAAGACGTAATTACGGAAAAACCCAGCAGTGCGATGGTTAAACGCACGCCCGTAATGTGGTATTTGTCAGGAGTAAGGGGAAATTTCTGGTCACTGCTTATTGGAATCCTCCATGCTACACTTCATAGACGACAATGGGAAGCGGTTGCCGTCATTAACTTATTCAAGTTACTTATTTAGCACAATGACTTAATTTTTTTTAAAAAGTTATAATCGCAGGTCTGATTCTTTCGCTGTCTCTGATACGCATGTCATGTACAATTGTACATAGAAATGTGTCGCTTAATGCTTTGCATTTAGGGCCTAGCACCCATAGTCCTTTTCAATTAAAGCATTCATGCAACACCGAGCAATAATATGTATCTCAATGCCAACACACAGAAATGAACTCTCTTCTCAATTCAAGTAACCGGAAGTTGATGACGTCATTCCACTGCAAAATACATTGATTTAAAACCCATATATAAATCATGTTAAAATCAATGTATTTCACATATATATTGGATGCTGCAGATCTAGGCCGAATATTTAGTAATTAGCAACGGAATCTAGTAGGCAAGAATTCGACTTTAGGGGCCTATATGCTTCGAGTAGGATCGCCATATTATTGCCAGTAATATAGTCCAGTGGCGTAGCCAGGGTTCCGAAATAGTGGATTTGTAAAATTTCAGGTAAACAAGGCTCGTCAAATTCATGTATTCTCTTCGATCATGTTACCTACCCTTCCCTACAGTTCTCAGCGATCTCTTGCTCAAATCCAACGGCCGGGGTCCCTGCCAGAATAGGGGGCCGGTTCCTCGTGGCTAAGCCAATGACAATCAGTGATGGGTAATTGCCCTTTTTTATCTAATTAATTAGAATTAGAATTAGTTGAAATTTTACAATTACAATTAGAATTAGAATTAGCAAAATTTCACAACCAATTAATTAGAATTAGAATTAGATACCTTCTAATTTAATTAGAATTAGCAATTAGAAGTGCAGTGATAAAAATTGCGATGCATTTTAATGTAATGGCGAAAATTAATTTCATCCTCCGTAATCTAGATTATATCAGAATTGCATTTTGCAAGTAAAAGTGACTCAAACAAAGTATCATCTAATCGATTTCATTTTCTCCTATCATTAAGAATAAATCCACTGCACTAAATGATCTTTCAATAGCAGCAGATGTGGCCGGTAGAATATGATGCTGCAAATGTAGCTGGTATAAACAGGGGAAGTTCAATTTATGGTCATCCCAAAAAGAAATACAATTAGTGTTCATATTGGTTGGAGTACATAAGTAACTTTGGAGCTCTTCAGTTTCTGTTGACGTCAGCAAAGTTTCTTCCATATATCCAAATAGATCGTTGTGGGACTTAATTTGAGGTGTGACTGATTTGTCATTGTCCATAGCTGGTGTCAAAGGTGTTGATATTGTTTATCTGCTTTGAGACTGAATTTACTTGACGTTTAATTTGTCCTTGAACAAAATATCTTTCCTCAGCACTCTCTATCCACTTGAGTTTGAATCGTGGTTCCAAAGCACTTGACACAAGCAAGTGTGCTAATTAGGCAACTAATTGTTCTTTTCAATTACAATTAGCAAGCTATTCATAAGAATTAGAATTAGAATTAGCAATATTTTGGAAGTAATTGATTAGAATTAGAATTAGACAGATAGCTAATTCATTAGCTAATTAATTAGAATTAGAAATTGAATTACCCATCACTGAATGACATAGACTATAGTCAAATGATTGTTTGGAACTGATCCTCGTTTTATTCGCCCAGTTAGTAGCTAGTATTAAACCCAGAGGAGTAGCCAGAATCTGAGAGTTAGGAGGCACCGTCGCGTATACACACAAACTTCTTAATTATTATTATTATTATTATTATTATGCAAGACAATTTTTAAGCGCAGTAAACATGTCATCGAGGCAAAGTCAAGAGCGCTTTACAAGAACGAGCTGTTAAACAGGTGCGTTTTCAACTGCTTCCGGAACCGCTCAGGGAGTGACTCAGTTGTCACAGTCTTCGGGAGCAAGTTCCACGAAGCAGGGTTGCCACGCCGGAAGGATCTGTCTCCGAGACCCGCTGTCCGAAGGGGAGGAGGGACAACCAGTTGAGCATTGTGTCCGGATCGAAGTATGGAACGACGTTCGAGCGCTGTAGTTCTCACGATCAGCTCGGAGAGATATGTCGGGCAATGAGGGTCGTTTAGGGCGCGGTACGTCAGCCAATGTCGCTTGAACGCTACCCGCTCGCGGATCCTTAACCAATGCAATCGGTCCTTCAGGAGTGGAGTGATATGTGCTTAATTCAGTGGTGCCACCAGACTGCAGTGGCGTAGCCAGGATTGCAGAATAGGGGCACTCACATTTTTCGACCCAAATGTTTCGACCAACCCAAAAAGATCGTCTCAGACGCTTGGTGTGATTTGCTAATACTACTCCTGAATAACCCTTAACTATTCCTTGGTTTTGGGAGAATCACACGACCGGTCTTGCTCCGAATAGGGGCCCGGCGACCCGGGCCCCTGCAGCTACGCCAATGACATATATAAGTGTGTGTATGTGTGATTGTGTGTAGGGAGTAGCTAGGATTCAAGAATTAGGAGGCACCGTCTCGTATACACACAAACTTATGAATTCAGTTGTCTTAAGAATGCGGTGGCGTAGCCAGATTCCAGAATAGAGGCGCTCGCATTTTTCGCCCAAAATGTTTCGACGAGCAGAAAATGGAGCGGAAATGGGGCGGAAGATGGGAGAGTGGGTTACGTGATGGAGCGTCAGGCTGACGGAGCGGTTTCAAGCCCAGTTAGTGCCCCTAGTGGCTTTCGCACAGGCAGTAATGCCTCCTAAGCCACTTTAAATCATGCTAAGTTAATGTCATTGTCTCTAACGCTTAGTGCGTTTTCCTCGATCTATAATTAAGCGACGGTGCCTCCTAATTCTCGGATCCTGGCTCTCCCCGACAAACAGTCATGCGCACACAAACACACACACACACACACACACACACACACACACACACACACACACACATATATATATATATATATATATATATATATATCTGCAGCTGCAGGCACCTGACCCCTCCAGTCTTCCATGCTAGAGAAAGCCTGTGTAAGCACTGACGCGCATGAATTGCAAGTCAGGAACCAGTGGTCCTCCATGAGTCAGCTGCCGAGCCCAACGTCCGGCTCCCTCACCAAGCAGAGCACCTGGGATCGTCCTCTAATTCAAAGGGAAGTAGCATATCTACTCCAGACCCATCAAGGGCAATACCACCAAGCCCGTCTGCGAGCTGTCTCAACACGACACGCTAGCGACTGGCTCCATGCACTTCCAATCACCAGTTTATCACATTTGCCTTCGCATGGACGATGAGACGATCAGAGTCGTCGTCGGTCTACGGCTAGGGGCCACAATCTGCGAGAAGCACCTTTGCCTTTGCGGTGCTATGGTCTCGGAGGACGGCGCTCACGGGCTCTCATGTCATCTAGGTCCAGGTCGTGTCCCCCGACACTGCTTGCTGAACGACATAGTTCAGAGGGCCTTGGTTAGGGCTGGGATCCCTTCTATCAAGGAGCCGCCTGGTCTCTGCCGAACCGATGGGAAAAGACCAGACGGCATGACTCTGATCCCGTGGCGGACAGGGCGAAGCCTGATCTGGGATGCAACCGTGGCAGACATAGTTGCTCCCACGTATTTGCCAACCACAGCACTCGCAGCAGGAGCCGCCGCAGAAGCAGCTGCGGCCAGAAAGAGTTCAAAATATCAGGCCCTCTCATCCACCCACACAGTGTTTATTCTAGGCCTTCTTAGGGGGGATTTCCCCCCCCCCCAAATTTTAAAATTCCCCCCCTCCCAAATTTTTTTAGATGTTGGCTGGGGGAATGGAGATTTCCCCCCAAACGTGTGGAAACTCAAACCTTGTCCCCCCAAACATTTGAAAATCCCCCCCAATGTCAAGGGGGCTAGAATAAACACTGCACCCACATCTTCTTGCCGCTGGCATTTGAGACATTTGGCCCCATCAATAACGACGCCCTCTGCTTCATCCAAGATTTGGGTCGACTCATTACCCTTCAATCTGGGGACAAGAGAGAAGTAAACTATCTGTTTCAAAGAATATCCGTCACGATTCAGCGTTTCAACGCCATCGCATTCCAAGGAACATTTTCCAATTTGCAACCGAACGAGAGCTAACACACTATAATTTCATGTCTCCGGACAATTTTTTATCATAAGTACCTCGGGAATGAAGTACCGAGGGCATTATATATATATATATATATATATATATATATATATATATAGAGAGAGAGAGAGAGAGAGAGAGAGAGATGTGCTCTAAAGTTGCTAGGAATTAGACGATGTAAACAGTGTGAAAATATAGCGTGGCTTAACCACTGTCTATCTATACCAGTGGTTCCAAAGCCACGGGCCGCGGGCAATTTGTGACCCGCCAGCTCTCAGAAAGTGTTCCGCGAGGCCTCAATATTTGTAGAATAGAGGCTGAACTGTCAAGAAGAAAATCTGGTCTCCAAGATTTTAGAACTGGCGTGAGACAGATCAAGGTCCCCCTTTGTTAAATCTAGAGTTAGAACTCTTCATAGAAATTCTAAAGACGAGCATTTCAAACTTTTTTGGTGTACATTACAGGGCTTTTTTGTGCCGGAACTGCGTTTCGGGAAATCCGAGGACTGTTTTTTGCAACATTAAATTCATAAATAGAAAATGTAGAACTATATATATTTTCCGTATCATTTTGCAAAAATATCATTTTGCAAATTTCTGTTTACACATGTGATGCATGTTAACTAAAGACACATTATCTACTGTTGTATCGATTGCAGTAACTGTACGGCCGCTGTGCAGTGGCGTAGCGAGGGGCTGTGGGGGCGAACCGTCCCGGGCGGCACTTGCTGTAGGGGCGGCATTTTTGAGACTTTTTAATTTTTAAATTTTGTTACTTTTTTGATGAGGTTTTTTAAAGTTGAAAGGCTTTTTTGCTTGTTTGCTTGTCAACAATTTCAGGACGTCTAGAACTTTTTTCTTGTCACTTTTTTGGTTGCCAGACTTTTTCCGAGGCGGTGTCGTACACATTTATTTCCCCCATAAAATTATTTCCCGGACGGACCTGCGGTTGCTAGGATAATAAAATCATGCAGCATACGCATAAATTTATTTCTGTATAAATTTATTTCCGTTTATCAACATAACATCTAAAAATAGCTTTAATCACTTTGATGCATATAAGCATATAAGCAGATAATAAATTTATTTTCTACATATAACTATAAAGCCTACTGTTGGTGGGAAAAATATTATAACCGGTAATAAATTTATTTCCTAGTCTACCTCTCTATCTAAACCCGTGTAAAGCATTGGTTGGAAATGAAATCATTTCCTATTGGTAATACATTTATTTCCTACCTATCTACACGTAACTACATAGCCTGCTGTTGGGGGGGAAATAAAATTATAGCAGATAATAAATTTATTTCCTACACATAACTATCTAGCATACTGTTGATGGGGAAATAAATTATAGCCGGTAATAAATTTATTTCCTAGTCCACGTCGCTATCTAAATATGTGTAAAGCATTGGTTGGAAATGAAATAATATCCTATTGGTAATACATTTATTTCCTACATATCTACACATAACTATATAGTCTACTGTATGTGGCGAAATAAAATTATAGCCGGTGATAAATTTATTTCCTATATATTTATACCTGGAAATAAATTTATTACCGGCTCTAATTTTATTTCTTCGCTCTGGGACCCATGCGGTCTGGACTACTGACCACTCGGCCAGCCGGTTCAGCTGACCGCTTTTCGGTCCATTCAACATTCCAAATTTTGGTATTGAAAATGGAGCTAAGGGCTGCCTTTCAGGGAGAGGCTCTTGCCTATTTTATATATACTGACTGCTCATGTCTGAAACATCATTCTCACAAACTCACTCATTCAGTCATTAATTCTCTCTCTCTCTCTCGTTTCTTCTGTACACATCTGGGATCATGGTCCAGTTATAAGCAGGCAGTAGTTCAGGAATTTGTGCTATATAATTTAATCATTTCTCAATTTCCAATTTTATGTAGAAGAGTTGATCTCTGCTGTCTCCCAACTGTGTCTTCCATCTTATAGTTACTTGAAGCTAAAATACACTACAGAGTCCACAATATAGAGCCTAACGGTAGTACTGTGGCGAAATTAGTATAATAGCTAAGATCATAGATGTAAAAAACATACATTTTAAAATAAAAAACATGAAAAAACATGTTTTTATAAAAAAATAAAAAACATTAAAAACATTGGCTTAAATAACATTGGCCTTGTTTAAAGTCCTTTATTGACCATCCATCCATGCATTACATTCGATATTAATGAAGTAATTCAATTGAACGATCCAGAACTCAGTCAGTCGTTACACAAATGAAACATGATTTTTAAAAGTATCCAATACTACTGTATTAGGGCGTGTCAATTTTAGTGGAAAAATTAAATAGTTAAGAATTTAAAAAACGACTAGTTACCAAATAGTGCAGATTTTAATGCTGAATTCAAATCTGCTTTCAGAAATTTTTTTAAACAAACCTAACCTACTTCAATTTACAAAAGAAAATCTCTATAATTAAGTACACGCGATTTGTAAATAGTAGTACTTTTGATCAACTCTTAGTAACTTACAGTCTTACGCAGCCACTGAAATAAGTACCACTAGGTAATGCTGACTATTGTCATGTTACAAGAATATTATTTCTGATGTTTATAATGTTTTAATATTAGTAATGAGTCAACGAAATTAATCAAAGACAGCATGTCCTGCTTGCTTCTGTTTCTGTTCATGAGCTCTCTGCTGATCATTTGACCTTTAATGTACTGGTGTCTCCTGTCATTGCTATACACATGGGCAGCAGCTTCAGTAGTCATCTTCACACAACGTTCTGCAGTCTGTGTGACGGCCAATCTGGAACCATCATGGGCTTGCTCACAAGTGCGAAAATCTCTGCAGTTGTCATTGAACAAGTGAGAGGCGACTCATAGACTTCAACGCTCCAGGAAATCAGTTGTGCAAGTGTAGTTGCTTCAGTCAGTTCAGTGTTGATGGGTGGTGTTTTTCTGGGTCTCACTCTGCTGTCTCCCAACTGTGTCTTTTCATCTCCATCATCTCTGATCTTCAAAATCTTCGTCTCTCCTCTTCAACTTCACTACACAACATAGCTTGCAGCACTGACTCACCATACCAAGCAGACCTCTTCAATGTTGGCATGACAATGTTCCCTGCAACCCACATCAGGCAGCTCTTGATTTCACACTTACAGGTGAGTATGTCCATCAGTCTGTCGAGCTTCTTCAGAAACTTGTCTTTCTCTGCAACTTTGGCTCTACCAGACGAGACTTTGTTAGCCTGCTCCCATATGGCTTTCAATTTGGATCTTATTCTAACAGGACTGTTAATGACAGGACCATTAAAGTTAGTATTTGCTCGGTTCCACTGAAGAAGCAAGCCTTTCATAATGTCATCGACAAGCTGATCAATGCTGTGATTGCGCCTGTTTTGTTCACTAATCTGTCTCAAGTACAATCCATATCTGATGAGGTCCCTGACAGTAGGTAGCTCAGCTACTGGGAGTTCAGCACCTGACCCCACTAAATGGTGTAAAGGAGTGAAGGTTTGTTGTCTAGTTTTAACCTGTGACGTTTTGGCCAACATCATGTAGATCTCAAAATAAACACATTATCAATGAATACCTATATCAGTTTCATAACACTGCATGCAAGTAACACTATAATGTCATAGCTAATGCTGCACACATTGCAGGTTTAAGATACATTGCTAACTCATAACCTTAAGAGATTAACATGAAGTTCAATTAACCAAAACTCCATCTTCGAGCATTGAAACACATGTATTAAAATGGCCTATTATTCTCATAAGTTCCAAAAGAAATTGAAGTAGGTAAATCACACTTTGAAATGAAACTGCACTTATATTTAGATTATCCACATCAAAATACACCAATTTATCACTAGTGGTTTTTAAAAAAATGACTTTTCCAAAATTGACACACCCTACTACTGTATTGTGAGGTGTAGAACACTTGAACATCTAGAAGCCCTGATAGGCGTTATAGAACCTTTGACCCTCGGACCTCGAGAACATTCTCACGAGCGACTTAAGGAAAGCTGAAACACAACACCTTCGACCCACGAAGTGACCGGGTCAGAGATGGCTTCTATCAGATGACCGCCCCAACATTCCGAACGATAACCCTAACCCTAACCCTTTTTCATGTGCAAACGATGACACCTGCTGTCGAACACTAATTATTTCCGCATGAAGAAATCCTTGGGGTTCTGCGAACGAAGAAATAGTCGGTGTTGGAGTTGCCGGGAGGGGGGGGGGTTGAAATCTCACCCCAGCTCAAATTCCACAACTCCAGCATTGGAAATAGTGGAATTCTCCAGCGAACCAAATCCCAGCAGAATAATTAAAACGTATCTCTTCAGAAATTGATATGCAGGCAATAAGATACAGAAAATAAAAAACATAAGGAACTTAAAAAACATTAAAAAACATGTTTTTTAAGAAAAAATAAAAAACATAAAAAACGTTTTTTACATCTATGGCTAAGATAGATGAGCATGAGTCCCCATAATAAAATATAAAAGTAGTTTATCTAGTAGCCGCTAGGTGGCGGTAATGGTAATATAGATAGTTGTCGCGACCCCGGCTCGCGGTCTCGTAGCGCGGCCGGTGGTCGGGCGGCCCCCAACGCCCGCTGGGTTTCCCGATCGCCATCAGCCGCCGACTCTGCCTGATCGGCGGCGTCAGTTTCCCTTTCCGGTTCTCCGACATCAGAGGAGGTGTCCGCGGCTGCCGGGCAGGCCGCACACTGAGGATGGCCGCTTCTCAACGTAGGGTTCTCGTTTTCCTCCTCTGATTCTCTATCTGTTCCGGCCTCGTCCTCGTCCGAGAGACCCTTTAACTCATGCCTCTTATCGCTGGCCACCGCTTGGTCTCGGCGCCTTAAGCGATTTCGATATGTATTCCTGGTCTCTGGCTTCGATTTGGTCCCACGTCTCTTCATTCTCGGTAATCTAACCGTCTTCCGCTCTCTTATAGACAGGCGGCGTTGTCTCTACTCTGTTGCGGCTGCTTAGCACGCTTGGTAATTTCTGCTCTCGTTTCTAGACGGGCAGCGGCGTCTATTTGCTTCCTCGACGCTGTCACCAAACCCGAGGCTAACCGTGCCTGAATGGACGGCGGTTCACTCTTTTCCTTGGCCGTCGATTCATCCAAACTGTCTCCCCGCGCCTTTACGACAGGCGGGCGTCTGTCTCCTCCCTTGGCTCAGAATTGATCTCCTGGGCACTAACGTGACCTCAGGTAGGCGAGGTTCATCACAGCCGAGACCCACCTTCACTGACAGTGCGCTGAGACTCCGGCGTCACAGCGACTTCCAAAGACACAAATACAACTTGCCTTTATTGGTTTAATTTTATTTATTAATAAACCAAGCAACAATGACAACAATGGCTACAGTGGCAACACTGGTAACACGGACAAAGACGCGCTGACTAGACGCAATCCTAGCGCACAGGAACTGCAATCGATAGTCTTTGATACGTCAGTATGAAACGATAAGCTTTAGCACTTTAAACGGGCTCCAAATACTCGCTTTCAATCGTTGTGCTTTCTTTACTCTATCGCTTCACTATATAAGCGGCCACAGTGCGAAAAGCACATGTCATGTCAACGACTGAAATTTTTAGAGTTTTGAAACTTGTTGACGGGCACTTTGGCGGATTTTTCGTCAGCTGTCTGTATTTTCGAGTAGTTGCCGTCAATAGGAAAAAGTAGGGACCTGTCTGAGGGTGTCGATTCTAGCAGTGGTCAGAGGCTTCGTCTACGGTTAAGCGACGCGGCAATAGCTCCTGCCAGCTGGTCGCGCGTCTCAAGCGAACTTTAGTTACAACAGCCGCCTGCGTCCGCCTATTGACGCGGGATACATAATGGCCAATTTTTCAGGGGTTTTCGATTTTAAGAACCAGCCCTTGAGGGCTCTCGCCCCCTAATGTCCCTATCTATGCTTATTAGCCGTCAGAAAGTTCAACTTCAGACCCGCCCCCTAGCGTCGTCGGCAGCGGCGATAGGCGCCTCGCCGTCGGCGACGCGCATCGCCAATAGGCCCAGATATCAGGTCGCCGGTCTTTATGCGGAATTTTAAACTGTTGAGCACGTCCGCTTAGGTGCCGTGAAAGCAGAGAACCTAGGCAGCGTTGTCGTCATTATCGGTGGTAAGCGACCCCGTCTACGGCCCAACCCTTCGCTAATCACCCCTGGTAACCGGGCGCCGGTGTTCAGGCGAACGCAGCGACTACCCAGCCGGCCGACCGCTGCCGTTCTCTCTCCTTCTTTCCATCGCTCCAACCGCCTGTTCCCTTCGTCAGCGGCCAGCCAGCCGCCGTCTCCGCGCAGCCTCTCTCAAACTTGCGACGGTCTTTCAGCGGCCAAACTCTCTAGTCGCTGAAGACCGAAGGGTCTCCCGGTGTAGCATATTATAATGACCCCATATAATAATAACTCCCCTATCATTATTATATATATAATAAAGACTCCCCCTCATTATTATTATATATATATAATAACTCTCTCTATATTATAGTAACTCCTCAGAAGAAGTAGGCCTAAAAATTGAACAAAATAACCCGAATTTATAAAAATGTCTCTAAAATGGTTATATAAAATTATAGACCCATTTCCAATCTTTAAGTTTTCCTAAAATTCCTGAAAGGGCAATGCTTACCAGAATGTTAAACTAATTAGATGCATTTAATATGCTATCCACTGATCAATATGGTTTCAGCCCTATTTCTCCACTTAAATGCCAATAATGAATTTAATTGATACCAAAACAACAATTTTTAATCCCACAAGCACACTATTGGAACAATCCTCGATATAAAAAAGGTGCTCTAGGCCATGGTATCTCAAGTGGCTTCTGAAAAACTAAGGGAGTTGTTATAATATATAGAGAGAGTTATTATTATATATATAATAATGATGGGGGGAGTCATTATTATATATATAAAAATGAGGGAGGAGCTATTATTATATGGGAGTCATTATAATATACTATACGGGGAACCTATAATCGTTGCCGGTTTCTATAACCTATCTCTCGGTCTTTGGGCGGGCGTGACGATTCTAATAATTTTACCGAAGCCTAGCGTCGTAGCCTAGCGCGTACTCTGTCCGTTTTACATGAATTAAAACTTTATTAATTAATTAAAATTAGTACAAAATACATTATTATAAACGCTAATTAATTAGATTAAATTATTAACTACCAAGTTTATACAGTTAAGCAATCTTTAATAATAAAATAATAGTAATAATAAAATAATAATAATAATAAATAATAATAATAATAATAATAATAATAATGCTCTCGCTATTTGTGGCACATGGTCGCCACATAGTTGATAGAATGGATAAATTAATAATAATAATAATAATAAGTAAAGTCCCTTAGTTATAATAACTGCCTAAGAAGTTTGTAAAAAGTCTAGGGAGTTTAAGTGTAGGATATTCAGTAGGTGGCTTAGGCGTCATTGAGTTATGGCCCGAAAGTTAGTTGCAGTTTAGCACACCTCCTTTAAGTAGTGTGGGAGCCCTATAAATAGCCCTATAAATAATAATAATAATAATAATAATAATAATAATAATAATAATAATAATAATGCTCTCGCTATTTGTGGCACATGGTCGCCACATAGTTGATAGAATGGATAAATTAATAATAATAATAATAATAATAAGTAAAGTCCCTTAGTTATAATAACTGCCTAAGAAGTTTGTAAAAGTCTAGGAGTTTAAGTGTAGGATATTCAGTAGGTGGCTTAGGCGTCATTGAGTTATGGCCCGAAAGTTAGTTGCAGTTTAGCACACCTCCTTTAAGTAGTGTGGGAGCCCTATAAATAGAGGTTCCATAGGTGGGCAAAGGGCCGGTAAATTCAGTTTTGACTTGGAGTACCAGATAGGGTGGATGTACCATACAAGTACTACATTTTTTCCAAATCAAATCAGCTTTATTTATTTTTTGCAAGACCAGAAGAAAAATAAGTTCAACATATAAGTTCATAAAAGTTTCACAGAAACATGAGTTCAATATACATATTAATTCAAAAAACTTAACTAACTTAAACAATCAATCAATCAATGTAGTTTATTATTATTATTATTATTATTATTATTATTATTATTATTATTATTATTATTATTATTACAAAATCAGCAACATAACATAATGATATGAGTTCAAATAAAAAAATAACATTTTAAGGTAAAAGACTTAACTAAGTAACTATACTACCTAGAAAAAAGGCAAAAATTAAAACTAGTAAATAATTAATAGCAGAAAGCAGGGTTTTATATAAGTAAATAGATAAGTATAAATAGCAATTGAGAGTGCTTAGCTGATCAGAGGATAAATTATGAAATAAGAGCGAGGGATAGCTTAAGGGATACAATCCCGTAAGGTGGTTATCTCAAAATTAATATTAATTGTTAAGTGGTAGAGAAAAAAGTAAATTAGAAAATGATTTAATAAGAGTGACTAAAGTATATAGGTAATGATAAGTAAAAGTTAAAACTAGAGATAGAGAAGTGTCAATCCACCGCGAAAGCGGTTCCCAAGGGATAGGGTTGGCCCCGTCAAAAGATAAGACCTAGGCGCGCTAGGAGAGGGAAAAGAGACCGCTGAGAAGATCCGGTATAGATCCCTCGGTAGTACCCGAGTCGGCCAATAGTGAGGTATTACCTGAGATAAGAGATAGCAAGGTAGTACCTGAAGTATAAGAGAGCGAAGTAGTACCTGAGAGGAGTTGAGGTTGTACCTGAGATAGGAGAAGACAAGGTGGTACCTCAGATAGAAGAAGTAAGGCCAATAGAGGAATAGAGAGAATGAATCAGCCATCTAATAATAAAACCTTAGCCAAAGACCTAAATCGACCACCCACACGCCTTAGCTAAGAGATCTAATCCGGTGTAGCGGATGGGCGTCAGCCACCCTGGGAAAGTAGTAGATAAGGCCCGGTTCGCCACAGTACCAATTGTGGAATAACAGTTTTTACACGTACAGTTTCATTTCGTTTTTGTTGTTGTTCAACATTAGTAATAAAGCACAAATAGTCGAATGAATGTAGTCGAATCATTTGATACTAAGCAAATACAGAGACCATTACTAATGCATGTACAAGACTTTAGTGCCACGAATATTAAGTTGTTAGCCAGCGAGAAAATTAGCAAGCTAATACAGTTTAATACTGTCAAAATTGCAATCAGAGGCTTCAAACACTGAAAGTTATAAGATGAAGCTAAAAAGAGATTACAGCTAAGAAGTGACATTACTCATCAGCAAGTGAATAACTTTACTTAAAAAGCCATTGGCTCTCAACAAAAGCTGCTGCTCAAAGTGTTCGGTTCCCATCCTGTTGCGTCTAGGGGTCAGAATCTGACCTCTTAAACTAAATAAGCGCTCTACTGATGCAATAGATGGTAATGGGGTATTGTATTTTATGAATAGCTGCTTAATCAATGGCACCTTATCAGGCTTTTAAAATCTATTGCTGGATTACTCAGATACAACTACTTGAGGTGTTGCATCTGTGTTTATTAACGTGGGCTCACCAAATTCAAAGAAAATATAATCCATCGAACTACTCTGCTCTGCTCAGGCTGTTATGCCTCTGGTGTAGAAGCTGTTAAATGTAGCGAATAGCTATGTAAAGAAAGAACTGACCGCGAAATGACTATTAGAAAGAGGCATAGATCTACGCTATCCGCGAACCTGAGGTCCCCAATGCACGTGGCCAGCGCTATACTGCACACTGTAGGTTATTTTGATTTAGAATCTATGGCTCTGCACGTTATCGTCTTGACTCGTTGCTGCTTGCTTTTAATAGAAATTCTATTAGAAATCAAAATAAAAATAACTTGCAAAGTAATTATAAAATTTCCGTACAGTTCCTCAAATAAGTATCTAGTTACATTTACTAGTTGCATTTAAAAATGTATCTAGTTGCAGTTGCTGATTTGGTAACTAAGTTACAGTAACTTAGTTACAGTAACTCGTTACTCCCCAACACTGGATATGCGCATTAAAATATGGCACCAAGCTCAAATGCATTTGTCTTTATTTTTCAATTATAAGCATGGATCTCGCCAAATGCTTCCAAAATTGATTCACACCATCCACCACAATAGAGGTATTCGATAGAGTCGCTGTCATCTAGTTTTCTTTCCAAATTTTTAATTGCGGATTCTGAAAGACCGCTGATCGTTGCGTTTCTGTCAAAATGCTCAAAAATGGGGTCAATAATAGGCATTTGAGCATGGAAATCTAAATTATAGAAAGGCGTTGAGCGAAATATCTTATATGCGGTGGAATAATTTTCGAAATATTGATGGCTGTAATCAGTGAAACACCTCATGTGCGAATATTTCAGATGCTCGACGATTGGCAAACAGAAAGTCGGCATAAAAAAGCATGGACTAAAATCTTGCGCAATAAAATCAAGATTACATTTCATTAGACAACCAAGCCACAGACGAAATTCCATTTCATTAAAATCCCACTTCAATCCCTTTTCAGCAAGTTTCGCTTCAGCACTTTGCCTGGTTGCTGAATTAAACGCCTCGATGCAATACAGCAAGCTCGTCTTCAGAACATAGGATGACTTCCACCCAGCGGGTATAAACTTTGAATTTGCAATCAATAATTGTTTTCCAATCATGAATGCTTGTTTCGCAATATCAGAACTTTTCCTAATCGTTTCACTCTCAGCTATGGCAAACGAAATAAGCACACAAGAATCTGAATACGGAACCCAAGGATAGAACCGTTGTGGATAATCAAAAACTAATTTACAACCGTCAGCCTTAATGTCATGGCTCACGTTTGAAATGGCTTCGTCGGGCCACCAGCCAGCAATGTGAATGCATGGGACAATGTCGACGGAGATCTCTTTAAAACAACTGTTGCTGTTACGATCCATCGTTGTTTTTTTCAGTTTCAATGTTGAAACTAATCTTTTTTTCTCATCGAACAACGAAAGTCCTTCGGCTTTGTGAGGCAAATTCCATTCAAATCGACTCTTGTGTTCATCAATGAACTGAATGTCTGTTAAAACAGTCTGGAGTATAATTTGAAATTTTCTGTTCAATTTTTCAATCATCATAATTTCTTTGTCAAAGAGGCCCTCATAATTATGGTCATCGTTACGGACTTCATTTCTTTTCAAACGATAGAATCCAGTGGGAAGTTCTGGCGATGAAAGAACCTCACACAGTTGACTAATCTTTGTAAGAACAAAATTGAAATCGAATTCATCAGGAAGATCAATTTTTGTTCCTTCATAGGAGCTTCCAACCAACCTTGTTGTTGCCTCAAATCGAGGATCTTGTTTTTTAATATAAGAGGCAAGACTTTTCATAAAACTTTCCAATTCACCCTTCACTTGGCTATAAGTAGGATGATTAGTGGCATGCGACAAGTGCGTCCTAACTAATCCAGGAATTGTGTCTGGATTAATATGTTGACACCAATGTATTTTGTAGCTATCATGGTGCAATCTTGTATTTTCTAAAGCTCTTTCAGGCATTCTGTTTATGATCATCCGAATTCCATACGACAAAGGCTTGGATAGACCATTCAAGAAAGAGTTTCTAGAAGCTGTTATCCCGCTTTTGTCTTTTATTGTCATATAGGCGCCGTTGACTATAAGTTGATTATAGATATCGTCGCTGTCAGCGTAGTGCAAAGGTGTGCGTCCGTACAGATCAGTTTCGTTGATTTCGCAACCAAGCTCTATCAACATCGGCACAATATCGGCTGCCTTATGTAAATTGGTAGAATTTTGACGAGAAATGATAGCGTTATGCAATGCTGTTCTTCCTCTTTGATCTTTGGCAGAAACCATCTGTCTCTTAATGTCCGTCTCTAACTTGGAAAACTTACTTCTTGCGTGTTCTAATAAAGATGTTTTGCTAACAGCCATTAGATAATTTTCGATACGATAGGCATCTGTCTTGTTACACAATCGATGCAAAATAATTTCATACTTGTAGTCAGGATAAGAAGTGCTGTTTGGTGAATGCTGATCAGTCTGTTTGAAAGCACTTAAAGCAGCTCCGTTTCTTATAAAAATTTCTTTAATGACAGGCGGTATTTCTGGAAGCAAAGCCTCGGCTATATCCAATGGCGAATATGCCTCACAATCCAAAGCATTCACATTAATATCTGCTCTTTCTAGCAGTAGTTTTATAATCGCAATCTTGTCTTCATCTAATTTAACTCTGTTTCTTTTGTAAAGCTCATGGGGCTCCGAGAATTCCCATAAAGTATGTTTACATTCAGTCCTCCTCTTGAAATCTTCAAGGTTTCTTGGAAAATCACCGAAATTGATCCATGCTTCTTGAGTCTGGATTTCATACAAAGTATGATGAAGAGCCGTGAAGCCTCGATTATCGGATAAATTCACGGATGCCCCAGCATTTAAGAGCAACTTGACGACAGCGACATGCTTCCACAGGGCTGCTTTTATTAATGCCGTCTGACCATGTCGGTCTTTAGCGTCGATACCCAGCCGGATACATTTCCTTTTGCACCAATTCAATAGTCCCCGTGTAAATGGAGCACAGCCGATTTCACATGCTATTGCTAATGGCGTCTTCCCTTCTTGATCCTTTGCGTTGAGAATTATACCGTGACTAAGAATCAGCTTTATTGCTTTATTGGTGACGTCTTCATGCTTTCCATTGCATAGAGCTGATTTGTGGCATCCCTTGAAAACTGAATGTAGCACCGTTCTTGCCTCAAAATTCATGGCGTTCACGTTTATCTTTCCGGATGCCAAAAGAATCTCTATTAAGCGCAATTCCTTCGTATCACATTTATTGGAATGATGAAGTATGCGATGAAGAATAGGATTTCCACTTGAACCTTCTTGGCTTTGTACTATGCTATCAATACGTTGCAAAATTTCTAAGATTTCTTCACAGGAGTTTTCCTTTGCTGCATGTACGCTTCTTGTCCAGACAAAATCGTTTATGACCTTCGTGCTGAATACGAGTCTCCCTCTTTTCGCTATTCCTCTCCAAAATAGAAAGTCAGTCCGCGATTTCACAAATTTTTCATCATCAATCCCAATATCGTAGAGAATAGTTTCAACGCGTTCTTTGTCGTTGTCGCAAACAGCAGCATTGAGATTTGCTGCCAAAGCAGAACTGGTTATGTCCGACAATGAGCCCAAATATTTGACAATGCTTGAATAATTTCCTCGTTTGGCAATTGCCAACGCCGTATCGCCAGAATTATCAACTACAGAAAGGTCATGACAATTGTTATGTCTTTTGCCTATCAGGAGTAGCGCATTGGTGTATCTGTGGTGTCCATTTTCGCATGCTAGCATTAGTGCTGTCTTTCCTTGAGAATTTTTGCAATTTACCTCAATATTATGTTCATGCAAGATCTCTAACAGGGCTTCGAAACGTTTGTTAGATGTCATTCGACAAGCCACGTGGAGCACTGTTTCTTTATTTGAATTTAGAATGCATATATTGAATATACCTGCATTTAGTAAAATTTTAATTACTTGCAATTTTCTGGAATTGCGTTTATCTGCTAAGTATTCCAACACCGCCACATGAAGAGCTGTCTGTCCTTCTTCGTTGAAACCTTCAATAAAGCTTCTGTCACTCAGCAGGACATCCCGAATGCTTTCATGTGATTGGTGATGAGATAGCCAAACAGCTTCCAACCACAATGAATAGGTTAAGTTTCTGGTAGAAATGGATTGTTGTTCCATTCTTTCTCCGGATTGCGTCATCGCAAAGTCATCGCAGGCAATATGGAGTCTTTCATATGTCTTAGTCGCCTCTTTTTTCTTATTTGTTGGATAAGTAAAAATGTGAATTGATTTCACTGTTGCTACATCACCATTGTTCACTGCTGTTAGGTATAGATTTTGTTCAATCATGGTTATAATTTTCAAGTTATTTGTTTTCTTAGCCATTGACAAAGCCGTGTGTCCGTGATTATCCTTGCCACTGATATCTAGTTTATAGTCATTACATGCAGTCCATGTGAGTAGCGCACGAACAGCAGAGAGGCATTCATTCGTACATGCGACCATCAATGCCGTCTGACCTTTAATGTTTCTCTGATTAGCATTGACGTTAAGTGTGAGAATGTCTTGTATCAATTGTTCTAAATCTGTGCAATAGAAAGTTTTCGGTCCCCGATGGCGACATACGTAATGCAGCACAGTCTCTTGCTCTTGATTCAGAAAATTTTTGTCAAGTCTTTTTGCTTTTAATTGAATTTTATCTTTGCCACTTTCATTGATTACCGTTTGACGTTCAAAATGAAACAATCCTAGATGAAAGGTGCTAAAACCGCATCTATGCAAGAATATAAACAACATCGCCAATTAGTGCTTAGAGTAGATCTAATTAGGGTGAAATCCAGATAATTTCATTATATAATATAATTATTAGTGTAAAGGATTTCAAAATAAACCTTAGTACTATAGGATAATAGGTTGAATGAGCGAAACACAATGGTTTTCACACAGGGCAGACCTTCCTGATCCATGCGACAATATAATAAAATATAATAATAATATTATTATTATTATTATTATTGTTATTATTATTATTATTAAGTAATCGGTGATCCTTTTGGGTCTTAGAAATTAGATGGTGAAATTATATTACATTTGATTAGCCTATAATATATATAATCCAATTGTATGTATAAATAACATGATTTACTGAATCAATTGGTTTAACATTAAATAATTATTAATCTGTATGTGCTCAATGCCTTAGATATGACGCTAGTCAAATATGTACTATTGAATTTTCGTTGTTGAAGCTGAACTGAAATCATTAAAAACCCTGCAGTTTTAAAATTTACCAAAATTGTATCCTGATAACAATTACTGTATTCCAAATTATATTATTCGATACTTAAAAATTCAAAATTTTGCCTTTATACCCATTTAGATTCTACTGTGTACAACTGTAAACTCATGAAAGAAGGATATCTGAATTTATGCAGCGCTAATACCCTAACTCGCGTTTTTGTTTATTCGAAAATAAATTTCAATAGACGGATAACGGCAGGATCAGGAAAACGTCAATTACTGGCATTCGATACCATCAAAATTCGTTTATAATTAAGAGTCTTAATTAGACTTAGATAGTTAGGTCTCAATTTAAGACCTAACTATGTAAGCTCAATTATCTATGAATAGCTAGACGATGTAAAAGACACTAACCGTGATAAGATGCTTAGAGGTATGGTCTGTAATCTGGTCAAAACCATAAAGACACATTTTTCCATTGATTTACTCTCATCGTCTGTTAGGAAATGTTCAACTGCGTTCGGCTGTGTGATTTCGAAGACGTTTTTTTCAATGTTTAAAGCCGGATCGAATAGATTGTGGATATTATAATCGTTGGCTATCAAAATAGTCGTCGAAGAGTCAGATAAGCCGATCTCTCTTTGTTCAGGACAATTGGCATCGTAAGCGATGAAGTTCAGGCAACAATACCTTATGCTTATAGGTTGCACACACAGAATTTCGAGACAACGCGCACATTCTTGCTTACCACTATACAGAAAGCGTTTCATCTCATCCGCATATCCATTTTGTTCTGCCCATGAAGACAATGCCGATGTCAGGAAATTAAAGGCTTTGACAGTTTCCTTATTGTCAATTATCTTTAAATCTTGTCCACCAGGAGAGTTAATATCGCAGATACCAAGCAGATTAGGTTCGAATTCGTACGCACCAAAATGTGCGATCATTTTGGCAAGAGTAGATAAAGTACTGCTTCTGGTCTTGTTTCAAGAGCCTATACAATATTAAAATGATCCCCTAAAACGCGCTGTCATCATTAGAACGCGAGAAGACGAAGGAGATGGAATATGCAAATAAAGGTCATAACTTTCATATTACATGAGCACTGTGACTTGACTGAACCCAACAAACACTTGCGGAATGTAGTAGAAGACAACTGTAAAATGAATTTCACAACAAAATAGAAAATACCCATCGTGATTATTCAAGCTGATGATTAAAACAAGTCATATTGACAATCAAATAATTATCAACGAACAAAATCTGAATGTAAAGATATATTTTCGTATTTGAAAATTCTCGTTATCAGTCGTGTCGCCTATTATCAACATATGCTATGCAACAATCAAAATAAATTACTTTTAAATGAACCAAAAATATCGTTCAGCAATTTGCCTATTCATAAATGATCAATATATATATATATATATATATATATATATATATATATAAAATTTGCTTGCCATGGAATTTCTACTTTATTGCATAGACCAACGACAGCTCTGAGAAGCGTTCGTAACTTCATAATATGAGTGTTAATTAAGAATTACCGTGGGGTAGTGTAGAGGCTGAACAAAACAGGCCTAAGGACAGATCATTGTGGTACTCCAAAGTGGTTCGAAATTGTATGGATAGACGAGCCTGAGGTTCAATAATAACGAATAAGTAAAGTATAAATTCCTTTATACGTAGTTTCTCCTGTAGTGGTTAGGTGGCGCTGATGGTAAGGTAGATAGTTCATAAAATGAATATGTTAATAATCAGTGTTGGAGTTGCCGGGGGGTTGGGGTTGGAGTTGAACCCCCACAAGCTAACTTTGCAACCTTCCCAAAAATCGCATCTCAGGTACATGCAGCTTCTGTCATTCATTGAAGTTCAGTCCTCAACCTCCCAACTCAAATTTCACAACTCCAACACTGATAATAATAATAATAATAATAATAATAATAATAATAATAATAATAATAATAATAATAAATAATAATAATAATAAATAATAATAATTGGCGTCCCTTAGTTATAATAACTGCCTAAAAATTATGTAAAAAGTCTTAGGATGTTGAGCGTAAAATATTCACTAGGCGGCGCTAGTCGTCACTGAGTTAGGCTATAGACCGATCGTTAGTTGAAGGTTAGCACACCTTCTTAAAATGTTGTGGAAGCCCTATTAATAGAGGTCAAATAGACGGGTAAAACGCCGGTGGACTGAGGTAAACCTCGTATTGCTAAATAGGTTGATGTACCGTCTTTAACTGGAGCAGGTAATAAATTTTCGCTAGGGAAGTGTTGAATTCATCGCGAAAGCGGTTCCCAAGGGGCGGGTGTACCCCACTAAAGATAAATCGCGACTCGGTAGGTGAGAAAAGTAGCCAGGATAGGTCCGGTCGTACTTGAAAAATTGCGCAAAGTGAAGTAGTATCCGAGTCGGCCAAGATAGTATGATAGTACTTGAGTTAATAAAAGGTAGACTTAGTACCTGAGATAAGAGAGAACGAGGTAGTACCTGCATTTGAAGAGAACGAGATAGTATCGGAATGAGGTAGTACCGGTATAGTATATTATAATGACTCCCATATAATAATAACTCCCCCTTCATTATTATATATATAATAATGACTCCCCCCATCAATATTATATATATAATAATAACTCTCTCTATATTATAATAACTCCCTTAGTTTTTCAGAAGCCAGCTGAGATACCATGGCCTAGAGCACCAAAAGCTTTTTTTATATCGATGATTGTTCCAATAGTGTGCCTGTGAGATTAAAAAATTGTTGTTTTGGTATCAATTAAATTCATTATTGGCATTTAAGTGGAGAAATAGGGCTGGAATCATATTGATCAGTGGATAGCATATTAAATGCATCTAAGTAGTTTAACATTCTGGTAAGCATTGCCCTTTCAGGAATTTTAGGAAAACTGGGACATTGGAAATGGGTCTATAATTTGATATAGCCATTTTAGAGACATTTTTATAAATTGGGGTTAGTTTTCAATTATTATTTCCTCTGGGATTTTTCCTGTAAGAATAGAAGAATCTTTGATATCAGACATAAGTTCATCTATATATTCAACACAGGGAATAATTATATTTTGATTTAGTTCATCATATCCAGATGGATTTTTACATTTAAGATTAACCATAATATCTGTAACCTCTTCTGGTGTAGTTGGATAAATTTGAAACGAGTTATTAGACGGAATGTTTAAAAAATTATCATCTATCTGATCTAATGTATTAGAAGGCTGGATTTTTGAAGCTGTTTCGTGACCTATATTTAGTTGTTGAATCAATTGGAAATAGATTTCTTGTCATCCAAATATGTGTCATTGCCTTCTGTGCTAAGGAGAGTTATAGATTTATTTGTATTATTATTATTGTTGTTGTTTAACGATTCATTAATATAGTTCCATGTAGTGGTAGCCTACTAGCGTTTGTGCTGTTTCTTATGTTGTTTGAATGGCATGTCATTTCAGCTTGTTTCATTATTATTTGTTTGACCCATATCAATCCAATTTTTCTTTCAGCATTCCATTAACATTTTCTAATTTGATATGACACATAAGTGGGTCAGCTAACATTTATTTCTTATATTTACATTTTTTATTGAAAATATAGTCTTAAAGTCATGCACCATGAGAGGGTGCGCTAGTAACTTAGCAGTAAAATATGCTATATACAGGCAGTTTTTATGTACTTCTGCAATAAAATAAAAAATCAGTGTTTTATCCAGTCCCCAGGCCTGGGGGCAACTTCACGTGGCTGGAGGGAAGAGACGCAGTTCAATGCAAACATCTACGTAAGTGCTGGGATTGGGGGAGATGTTGTGCTTGGGGATCTCCTCTAACAGGCCTGAATAAAACAATGTTATAAATAATCACTTATTGCCATGAAAGGCATTTAAACAATGGATATGCAAGCCAATGTTTCATTTCTGGCATCTTTTCCTCGTATTCTTGCCACATTGTCCACAGCACCTCTGCATGCATGCAAGTCATTAAAGTAATGGCCCATATTTCCAAAGGCACACGGCTGTCAAGAGGCTTTGGCTTTCCAGATCGACCAAGTTTGGCAGTGTTGGCATGAATACCAAAAAGATCTAGTAGTTTCCTTGATATTATGGTGCACATCTATACAAAATCCTTGCATTCTGCACCATTTTGTCGATGATGTAGGCAGAGCTTCTCATTGACATACGATATAATGACACATTCTGGTCAGCCTGATCCACTCCAACCATTGCTGTATTATAACATCGCACAACATTAGGCTGAGATTCTGTATGCTGACTCATTGGTTCTGAGATCTGCACCAGAGTGATGCACTGAAAAATGGTTCCAGTCCAATGGCATTCGATGCCAAGTACATCATCGTTTTCACCATCACTCTCTCCAATTCTTCCAGTGCTTTAGTAGTGCTAGATGCAATTATAGTCGCTTTAACACGAATCTGTTTTCCAGTCATATTATTGACAGTGCCTTCATTTTTATCCCCATAACCTTCATCAGATCCCAAACCATATAGGTCAAAGGTTTCGCGACAATTCGCCTACAGACCTTACGTCTATGACAATTCGTCTACAGACTGTTGGTCTACCAACAGTAGGTCTACTACGATACCCTAACCATAACCCTACCCCTAAAATTCTGTAAATGAATTGTTGTTATCTGAGATTCGGTTTTGGAAAATTGCAGTTTTGACTTTTTCTGAATACAAATTTATATCTGAATTAAAATTTATAAGAAAAAGTTGTCAATCAAAGTTTTGCTATATGGGGTATATCTTTAAGGCTCATTAATAGTTGGCATGAAACAATTTGCCAACATCATGTTGATAAAACATTCAGGTGGTTCATGAGACTCAGTTTTTATGAGTCAATATTAAAATATCCCATAATTATTACTTTTTCAATGTTTCATTACCTAAGGGCTAATATAATTCAACGTTGAAAGAGTCCGTGGATGTTCTTGGAGGTCTATAGTTACAGAGCACTATAAGATTTTTCGTTTTATTTGGCTGAATGTTGATTCTAATGTATTCAAAAACTTTGGGAGTTATGTATATCAATTTCTTAAAACTTGAGATTATTCTCAATCATAAACAGGGCGCAATTTTTTATGGGAATGGGGATTTCCCCCTGCCCAACTGCATCCCCACTGCTACATCCCCTCACAACTACATCCCCCCACTGCAACATTTCCCCAACAACTACATCCCCCAAGCTCGACATATTCCCACCAATATTCCCCCACTGCTCCAGTCACAAATTGCACCCCTAATCATAAGCCCTACATCAACTCTGGTAGCATTACTTCTAGCTTTATGTATAAATGTATATCCAAGAACATAAACATTATCAGAATTTGACATAGAGCAAATGCGTCAGCATCTTCAGTTATGCTTGGAGCAAGGCAATATGCATCCATTTCCTAAATCTGCAAAGAAATGTAAACGACGAAAATCGAAAGTGACGAAAATCGAGTTATATTTTTGATTTCTAACATTTTCAATATGAATAACTATGTACATTACATGAATGTAAATCCTTCAACTGAGATGAAAATAGACCTTAGATTAGAAGTACGTAAATTGGATTCACGTGGATTCAATGATCTAATTTTGACCGATTGCTCAGAAGAAGGAAAGAGTCAATCTATGGTTGAAGACAAAGAGAAACCGCATCGATGTTCACAGTGCAATATATCATTTAAATTGAAATCACATTTGAGGCAACACATGAAAATTCACACTGGAGAGAAACCCTTTGATTGTTCTGTTTGTGGGATGATGTTTAACTGGGCAAATAGTCAAAACCATCACATGAGAACCTACACTGGAGAGAAGTCCTTTGATTGTTCTGTTTGTGGGATGATTTTAACTGGGCAAACTGTCTAAATCAGCACATGAGAATCCACACTGGAGAGAAACCCTTTGATTGTTCTGTTTGTGGGATGATGTTTAACTGGGCAAACTGTCTAATTCAGCACATGAGAATCCACACTGGAGAGAAACCCTTTGATTGTTCTGTTTGTGGGATGATGTTTAACTGGGCAAATTGTCGAAATCAGCACATGAAAATTCACACTGGAGAGAAACCCTTTGATTGTTCTGTTTGTGGAATGATGTTTAACTGGGCAAATAGTCGAAATCAGCACATGAGAATCCACACTGGAGAGAAACCCTTTGATTGTTCTGTTTGTGGGATGATGTTTAACTGGGCAAATAGTCGAAATCAGCACATGAGAATCCACACTGGAGAGAAACCCTTTGAATGTTCTGTTTGTGGGATGATGTTTAACTGGGCAAACTGTCTAAATCAGCACATGAACATTCACACTGGAGAGAAACCCTTTGAATGTTCTGTTTGTGGGATGATGTTTAACTGGGCAAATTGTCGAAATCAGCACAAGAGAATCCACATTGGAGAGAAACCCTTTGATTGTTCTGTTTGTGGGATGATGTTTAACTGAGCAAATAGTCGAAATCAGCACATGAAAATTCACACTGGAGAGAAACCCTTTGATTGTTCTGTTTGTGGAATGATGTTTAACTGGGCAAATAGTCGAAATCAGCACATGAGAATCCACACTGGAGAGAAACCCTTTGATTGTTCTGTTTGTGGGATGATGTTTAACTGGGCAAACTGTATAAATCAGCACATGAGAATCCACACTGGAAAGAAACCCTTTGATTGTTCTGTTTGTGGAATGATGTTTAACTGGGCAAATAGTCGAAATCAGCACATGAACATTCACACTGGAGAGAAACCCTTTGATTGTTATGTTTGTGGGATGATGTTTAACTGGGCAAATAGTCGAAATCGACACATGAGAATCCACAGTAGAGAAAAGCCATTGAATGCCTCTCCTGGGCAGTGAAACATTCTCATTTGATTCAATGACTGTTGAAACTGATTAAGCAGTTTATTTCTGAGGCTTTTGTAGAAAAGACATCTATATCAACTCATTTCATTTGTTGTGAATAGTTCTGAATTGCTTGCATGGTTTTCCATACAAGTGGTGATATTTTCAAGCAATTAATATTACAGCTTATTATTTTCACAACTTATATAGATGTTCAATGGAAATGTTTTATCTTTGGCAATTGTTCTCAAGTGTTTTGCAATTTTGTTTTGATCCTTTTGAATATAATTTTGTAAAAGCAGTTGCAAAATGTTCTGTCACTGAATTATTTGTCTGATCTTTTCATTGCTTTAATATTCGTTGATGAAACTGTAAGAGGGACTTATTTTATTGTTCATAAAATAGGGCATTGTTGTTGCTCCACTTGATGTTCGCTTATTACATACTTACTTTTCCTGTAGCTTCCGAATTGTTTGTAGCCACCATCACCACCACCATCACCCTTCACCATGATCATTGTTCTTATTTAGAAACATTAGTAATATTAGATGTTTTATGTAGCGGTTTGGAATATACATTCGTAGAAGAAGCCTTCATTACTAAGTTAGTAACGTTTATTAATGCAATTCAGTTCTGTTTTGCATGTTTTGTATCTGTCAACGAATTTTCACTTATAATATATATATATATATATATATATATAAAGTAATTAGACTTTTTAAAACTTCATATTTCCCTTCCAAGACATTTTAGAGCTTGCTGTGTGCATAATCCTCTCATTAAATGTCCAGCATACTGTATTTCCCCTTTAGCAATCTCTTTCATCAGGGTCTTTCTGCTTTCCATTCTCTTCAAAAATTCTCCATTACTTATTTTATCCATCCAACTGATTTTTAGCATCCTTCTGAAACACCACATTTTAAATGCATCAATATTCTTTTGAATAGTTTTTGTTATTGTAAATAATTAGGTCTAACATTTAAAATTGAAGTTAGTGGCGATAGGCCTACTTCTTCTGGGGAGTTATTATAATATAGAGAGAGTTATTATTATATATATAATAATAATGAGGGGGGAGTCTTTATTATATATATAATAATGAGGGGGGAGTTATTATTATATGGGAGTCATTATAATATGCTACACCGGGTACATGAGATAGAAGAAGTCGAGGTAGATATACAGTAGAATAAGCTGATGTAGTAACTGAAATAGAGGTAAAGGTGGTCCTGAGATAGATAAAGTGGAAGTAGTGCCTGGAAGTCAAGAAGGTAGTGCATGAAAGAATATCTGAGGTAGTACCCGGGAATTGCTGAGCATTACTATTATAGAGCACCACGGAAGAAGTAAAGAGAGAGAGAGAGAGAATAAATGAGCCAAAACTCTTGCAGAAAATGGCGACTAACCCCCAGTGCTGCAAAATGTATCATCTGTCTTCCATCTACATCACGCTTCGTCATCGCGTGAGCTCAATGTACAACTTGATGGTACAAGAATCCGACATGAAGCCCAGCCAGTTTATCTTGGCGTCACTCTTGACCGCACTCTGTCATTCCACGAGCATCTCATAAAAATAACTTCGGTAGGCGGCGCCGCGTGTGGCTGCATAGAATTCCGACCGTGTGATTTAGTGCTTTCTTTTCGAGTTATTTTCTCGTTTGGCTCCTCATGATTTGCTAAAATTCGTACTTTTCGACAGTTCATCTGGAAATGGTAACAATTTAATATTTATTTGAGTGACTTTGGCGGAATTTTGGAAGAACTGTTCTATCTTATCTTCAACACCGTTAACATTTTGAAAAATACCGTTAATTCAAGATGGCTGCCGCTACGTTTCTCAGCTGGATTTTTGTGGTTCCTGAACGTTCGTTTAATTCCTTTTCTTGTCAACCGTTCGTTTTTCACGCAGAATTTTTCTAGTTGGAGGTGAGAGAGGTTCACTCTGTTGCACGTTGAAGTCTGGTGTTTTTAACTGTATCGGCGGGTATAAAGAATTCGGAATCTGACCAGATACTGGCCATACATGCTGACACGAGATCTGTTGTTGTGCTTGAAGTCGTCTAGAGTCACCCTCGATGCCTCGGTACGACATGTCATCGCTCATCGCCCAGCTGCGATTAGCTAGGCGTGGCTGCCGTGTGGGAAAAATTGTAGACGCAGACCCACTTTGCACTCCAGCTATGCCTATCCACAGGCGCAGCAGGTTGCCTGCATCTGTGACAACAGTCGCAATCGCCGATCTTGCGATCATCAGCTGATACCGATTGTTATCGGTAATCGATATTCCAGCAAGGAGACACACGTGCTGTCCGACCTTGAAAGTCCAAGAGTTCGTCCGTTGTTATTGTGTAGGATATGGTGTTTTAGGACTGTGTTGATTCAGGTGGGTAGGTAGCCGTAGAGGTTGTCATCTCGTTTTTCACAGCACGCGCTCCGATACCAAGAGTAATTGAACAAGAATTGCATACAGAATGTGTTTACAGGATGTGTCTTCAAACTTTCCATATATTCAGTTTGAGTTTGAAATCTGAGAATTTTTGTGAATCATTGGGAAATCAAATTATTATGAAGGTTAGAAGCTTGAGCATTTTACAGACCGGTATCAGAAGTCTATGACTAAGGTGTCCTATGCTTATAAGACATAGGTATATCGTATGGGCATGCAAATTCAGTTTTCGATGTCAAAGATAGACGAATCACGAAGGTAAATGGAAAAATGGGATCAATGAATCACGAAGGTAAATGGGAATAATGGGAAATGATCTTGGAAGCCCCTCGCTCTTAAGTTTATGCAGCTGCTAATGGAAATGGAATGTTAATGGAAATGACTAAGTCAAAGTCAATGGTTTTTTAAGCCGCGGATTGCAAGAAGGTCACTTTAAAAAAGGACTGCAGCGGTTTGTGACGTCATATACCACAGAAGACCGACTTGGGTCTGCTTATCAGACTGAATTCTATTAATCCAAGATTTACCGGTATGGTCGAGCGAGCGCCTGGTTGTCCGTAATTGCATGCGAACGCAAGAGAGGTCATTTGATTCTAGTTCCGCCAAAAAGAGCTTACAGACAGGTAAAGAAGGTTCTGGAACAGGGAATCAGGAGTCAATGAAAGATTTAAAGAATCTGACTCGTGTTTTGCATCTGCCCAGTATGTCCAGAGGTGGACATGTGAATTTCGTTTTCAGGTCAAAGGTTTTTGGATAGGACAGGTTAGAATGTTGACAATGCTCACTAAAATTCAGCATGCTTTGATAACAGAACTTCTTCAGTTTTTTTTTGTTGGGGGGGGGGGGTTGCACTTGGTTTTACTATACTTTTCTTTCAATTGATTTTAATTTTACACAATTCACTGTCTGATTTTAAAGGAAGTAAATGGTTTTTTAATCATAATTTCATATCATCTCGCTTTTGGTTTACATGGCATTGACTGCTCTCGCATAGATCACCCTGATCAAGTTATCTATCGTTGGTAGTGTATTGCTTTTGTGAACTACCTGGAAAAATACAATAGTGCGCAGCTCAAGTATTGTTTATGATCGGACATGTCTATTTTATTTTTTTTTACTACATCATAATCGTTTCTCATGCCAAGATTTTTGGAGCACAAGATTTTCGTTAATAAGATCATTTGTTTAATCGCATCATTGCTTACGCCTATCAAAAATTTTTCAATGCTGATTCTTCTTAAATTTTGTGGAGTTGCTTTGCATTGTTTGCTTATTTTATATCGTTAGTATTGCATCATGTAATCATGCTTCGTTGTTTATTCTTATATTCTATATTGTAGTTCTTTGTATTTTATATAATCGCATTATTAATTGGCTTAATTTAAAACACCTGGTTTCAAAAGAATCGCTTTTAAAGAATTATAGTCGCTCATCGATCAATGTCTGACGTACCTTTGAGGTTCCTGGATTAACCTGGGAAAGTCGAACCTAGAGATCGCAGATGTTTAATGGGAAAAGCTTTTGTTTATAAACCTGTAATTTTGAAATATGTATTTTAAATTTATATTAATGGATTTCACGATTAAGTTGACAATTGCTTTGATATTCGATGTAAGTTTAACTCGAGTTCTCGACACTAGATAATCGCACGATTTATTACTGTGTTGAATGATATATTGCCGAAAGCTGTTAGTCGTGGCAATTCTGGATGTCGAGATTTCTAATAAAAGCGTGGGCTTGGCTTGGCAATCTCAGAGAGTCGCATTTTAACGTCGCTCTGAGATCGTCGCTCTGAGTTCACTGAAAGACATGTGAAGGTTTACATCTAGAATGTAGGTGACGCGGTTCTCTCATCTAGCAGAGGCAGAGAGAGAGAGAGAGAGGCGAAACATCTAAGCGACCTCTCATCTCCAATCATATTCTTCAGTATGGTGGATCTCCCTTTCAATCAACCTCATATTCTTCAATTGCATCCTAAAATCGAGCGCCATCTTAATTATCAAATGCGAGAACTTGGCTTTGGACTTTAGAACATCCGTTCTGTAGGTAGCAAGGTGGACAATGTAGTTGACCTTATGGAGGATTTTAGTCTTGACCTACTTATCTTATCAGAGACCTGGCACGAAGACTCAGACGCTGTCCCCATCAAGAGGTTACGGAGAATGGGTCTGAACGTTATTGAAGCAGCCCGACCCATTGCTGCAGATGCTCGACAGACTGATGCGAACTGGACTAACCATGGTGGATTAGCTGTGATTTCGAAACATGGAATTAACATCACAAAATTGAGGACTACACTCAAGCCGACAACTTTTGAGTATTTGTGCTGCCGGGTCGGTAGCACAAAGGCGACTGTAGTCATGGTTGCAATCTACAGACCAGGGTCTCAACGTGTCTGTGAGCGATTTTATGAGGAATTTACGCTACTTCTCGAGTCTCTTGCGACGTATAATTGTGTGTTTTATGTCGCTGGGGATCTTAATATTCATTTGGAGAAGCTTGTGGACAGTGCCTGTCAAAGATTAAACCAGATCTTGGGAGAAGTCAACCTGCGGCAATATGTTGATGAACCTACTCACGAATTTGGTGGACTGCTGGATGTTGTGATTGGACCGTGTGACTTGGCGCCGCTCAAGACTGTAGTTGTGGAAACGGGCTTATCTGATCATAAGCTTGTATGTTGGTCAGCACGTGCTGTACAGCCTCCCCCGGAGTTTAAAGTAGTCAAGCGGAGGAACTGGAAGAATTTCGATCAGAACCTCTTCATATTGCGTATTAAAGAATCTGAGCTCTGTTTATCGATCGGTCATGAGAAGACGGCATCGGAGCTGGCGGAACTTTATCACTCTGTTATAGTGCAAATACTCGATGAATTATCCCCAGTGACCGAGATGAGGGTCCGTGTTCGCCCTCACTGCCCGTTCTATGATGAGGAGTGCAGACAGGCGCGCAGAACAGTGCGGCGTGCAGAGCGGGCTTATAGAAGATCCAAAGGTACTGCTATGGAAGATGAAGCGCGAAAATCTCTGACCTCCACTCTTAAATCAAGAAGGTGCCTGGTGAAACAAAAAGGCCGGAGATACTGGAAGGGGTTGCTGCAGTCAGCACATGACGATACGAGGAGAACTTGGAAGGCTCTCAATTCGCTCCTTGGTGAGAGTAGAGAGGGCTCAGCTCTATGCCCCGAATTCAGTGCTGAGGATTATCACCGCTACATTGATGACAAGATCAGAGGAATACGAGAAAAGACTGCGAGTGCGGGATCGGCATCTTTCTCTATCTATAACGGTCCGCGTCTCACTGCTTTCTCCAACCCGACGCTGGAAGAAGTAATTGTCTCCGTGCGTTCGTCACCGAATAAGCATTGTGCCTCTGACCCACTGCCTATGTGGCTCTTGAAGGAGTCCATTGATGTACTGGCGCCATTCCTGACAACGCTTATGGCTGTCTCTCTGGAATCAGGAGAATTTCCAACAACTTGGAAGCATGCGATCGTTACTCCGCACCTGAAACGGTCGGGACTTGACCAGTCTGATGTCTCCAATTATAGACCGGTCTCCAACCTCCCTTTTCTAGCCAAGCTACTAGAGAGGATTGTCAACAAGCGGATGGTCAGTTTTCTGAGTGTGAATGGACTGATGCCGCAACAACAATCAGCCTATCGTCGTGGACACTCCACTGAAACAGCCATTCTGAAAATATTCAGTGACCTGGTGGATGCGACTGCAAATGGGCGAGTTGCACTTCTCTGCCTGCTCGATCTCTCGGCTGCTTTTGACACAGTCGATCATCAGATTCTCATCCGTCGGCTCGAAACATCGTATGGACTGGTAGGCCAGTCACTTCAGTGGATGAGGAGCTACCTCATCGGAAGAACACAAACTGTATGGTGTAATGGTCTAATGTTCCAGAAGAGCCAAGTCCACCATGGAGTCCCGCAAGGATCAGTCCTGGCCCCTGGGTCCCTTACTTTTCATCTTATACGTTGCGGACATTAGCTCAATCATCAAGGCTTTTGGCTTGTCATCGCACACCTATGCTGACGATGGGCAAATTTATTCCTCGTGCATGCCGTCGGATACAGAGCGACTTCGGATGTCCTTCACGAATTGCATATCTGCAATCATCAGATGGACAGAAGAAATTCGTCTGGCATTGAATCCGGACAAGACGGAATTCCTCTGGATCAGCACTCCAGGAAGAAGGAAGTTGTTGAGTCGAGTCCCTTTCACCGTGGGTGATGCCACTATTGTTCCTGTGGCGAGTGTCAGTCTCTTAGGTGTGCTTTTGGACGAAACGCTATCGTTTGATGCACACACCAACAACGTTATCCGATGCTGTCATTACCAGATACGGAGGGTCAAGCTGGTTCGGCGCTACCTAACGGTGAGTGCGGCCGTTCAGCTTGTACGGGCCTTCGTCTTGTCAAGAATGGACTACTGTAACAGTGTC
Source organism: Metaphire vulgaris (assembly GCA_018105865.1). Lineage (NCBI taxonomy): Eukaryota > Metazoa > Annelida > Clitellata > Crassiclitellata > Megascolecidae > Metaphire > Metaphire vulgaris. Next base: position 104,129 of record JACLAT010000072.1, read on the forward strand.
TTGCTAGGCCTACCGGAAAACAAGCTAAATCGACTTCAGTCCGTACTGAATCTGGCTGCACGAGTGGTCTTCGGTTGTCGCTGGAATGACCACATCACGCCACTGCTGAGAAATCGCCTCCACTGGTTACACGTTCAACAGCGTATTGTTTTCAAGCGTTGTTGGCTCACTTTCCGAGCCCTTAATGATCTACATTGCCCAGAATATCTGAGTGCGCTGGTGCAGCGAACGACGTCAAATGAGTCGAGAATGAAGCTTCGGTTGAGTCGTCGAGTCCTGCTGCTTGTCCTGCTGCTCCGTCAAAGACCTCCAAGTTTGGAGAAAGGTCATTATCCAAAGGGAATCCGTTACTTTGGAATTCGTTACCTGACGTTGTGTCGGAAGCTGTCTCTGCGGAATCCTTTCTTAGGAACTTAAAAACACACTTATTTAATATCGGATTTTATTGATAGAATTATGTCAAAGCGCTTTTGTCGTAGGCCTTAGCCTTGTTTACTGCGCTGGAGAAATTGTCTAGAAATAATAATAATAAAAAAACCGCGGCAAAGGTGGACTCGTGGAACAACATCATTGCAAGACTGGCCGTGGGGAGCAAGCGCTTCTACACTACGAACATCAGCACTGGCACTATGCTACTCTGCTGCAGAATACTGTGCCCCAGTATGGTGCCGAAGCCCCCACGTCCATTTGGTCGACTCTAAACTGAATTCCTCTATGAGGACAATCTCTGGAACCACCCATTCTACCTCGGTTCACTGGTTGCCAGTCCTTAGCAACATCGCCCCACCAGCTATCCGTCGTGAAGCCGCAGCATCCAAACTCACTGTTCACGTTAACGCCCGACCAGACCTTCCAGTTTACGCGAACATCTTTGACCATCCTACTCAACGTCTGACGTCTCGTCATCCAATCTCGTTTCCTGGGCCTATACTGCACTTCTCTGTTCCGGACTCATGGAAGCAGAGTTGGCAGTCTGCTGAGGTAAAGAACAAACACCTCATCACAGACCCCTGCAAGCGCCAACCCGGCTTTGACCTAGTGCGCCATGATTGGGTCCACCTCAATCGCTATCGAACAGGCCATGGCCGGTGCGCGCTATGCTTCACCGCTGGGAAGCAAGAGATGACCCGAATTGCCCTTGCGGCATCAGACAGACTATGAACCACATAGTCAATGACTGCAACCTCACCAGATTCGAAGGAGGACTCGAGACCCTGCATCAGGCTCAACCTGGTGCCTTTGAATGGCTGAGAAAGAAGGGCATTCGCTAGAAAAAGAAGAAGCCATGAGATAGGAAATCTTAGCTCAACAGCTAAGTCGACCACCCACGCGCCTTAATTGATCCTGTGTAGCGGCCGGGCGTCAGTCATCCTGTGAAAGTACGTAAGGCCCGGTTCGCCACAATAGTAAAAGTAAATTAAAATCTCGATTTATATAGCGCCCTGGAAGCAGCACATCAGTAGCTGCTTATTCTTAGACGCTCAGCCTCTCATAAAACAGCTCTTAAAATGAAAGGTTTGAGATCAGCCAGGCAATAGCCAACATCCGAAGGGCAGTGAGGCTAGGTTGTTACAGCTATGGAGGAAATGATTTAAGAAAAAGGAAGGACTCAAGCTTAGACCTGAAGACTTGAGGAGATAATGCAGGAATTATAGGAAATGGGGACTCATTTTATTGTTTGAAAGTAACTTTCTGAAATCCTATGGCAGTGAGAAGTTTGTCATAAATGTATGTGAGGACGGTTTCTTTTGGGTAGTGTTTTGTATAAGCAGATTGATGAGTGTTTTATAAGGAGTTTTTTGATAGATACTCAGTTATTCTAACAAGAACAATATTTTATGTATGTTTGGAGAGGGCAGACAGGTTCGAGATGTCTGAAGAGTTTGAAAAGAAAAATTTAATCAGTGAGTTTAGAGAGGACAGACGGGTTTGAAATTGAGCTATAGTTGTTGAGCTCTTCTCTGTCAAGGTTTGGCCTTTATACTGTAGAAGTGGATTTACAAGGGAATTAATCCCGCCCACTCTCTCATGTCGTCAAACCACCGTCTTCTGGGCCTTCCTGAAGGGCGTGTTCCCTCCACTGTACCCTCAATTGCAGCGTTCAAAATTCTCTTCTCTTTCATGCGAATGATGTGACGAAACATTAGAAGCTTCCTTTGTTTGATCGTGGTATTCACATCGCTGTCAATCCCGATTCTGCTCTCTACTTCTTCATTGGTGATTTTCATTACCACCATATCTTTAGAAGCCGTCGGCAGCATCGCAATTCGAAAACCAAGAGTCGCCTACAGTCATCGTTTTTCAATGTCCTGGTTAGGAAACTTTTCTTGATAAGATTACAATACTGTTCTAAAGGTGTAGAATTTAAAATCGGAACATCGGCCATTGGTTTTTTGGCCAAAAGTTAACGAATACTAAGTCTGATCATTCTCATAATTGAATTCAAGAGAAGAGTAAAAGTGGTTTAGAAACTCGCCACTTCTATATTTGTCGCCTGACTGCACACTGTTGCCAGCTCGTCTTTGGAATTTTTGCACACTTCTCTTAATTTTGTGCAGTCATAAGTTTCAAGATTAAGAAACCGATTATTCTGGGATACTTTATCATCGTGGCGCGTTGTGCTTCCACTCTTGAGGCAGTACAAATCCCTCGCCCTGTTGCTGACATTCAACGACCAATACTATGAAAGATTCCCCAGCAGTCAATCCCATGCCTTGCCATGAACTTGATGAAAACCATTGTTTCTCAAAGAGCTCTTTTTATCACTTCTTAAGAAATTGTATTTCTGCTAGGGTTGCCAACTTGCCAGGTCATTGTCTCCAAAATACCGGACACCAGCGTAGGTGGAAAAAGCATAACAAGATGACAATGGACATGTAATATATATATTGTGGATGAAACAATGTCGAAATCTTGTTATTGACTTGATTAGCATTGTCCAAGGGTTCGGGCTCCAAGCACACCTCTACGCCGACGACACGCAAGTATATGGAAGCAGCCCTCCTGCAGCAGTTCATCTGCTCCAGCAGCGTGTTACTACTAAAACTATGTGTGTGGTCGAGGTGACCAGGTGGCTGAAGTCACATCAGCTGCAACTCAATGCTGCCAAGACCGAGGTTTTATGGATCACCTCTGAGCGTCAGAAACACTTGACACCGACGGCCTGTATAAGTATTGATGGACTTGAGGTGCATCCAGTGTTGTCCGTCCGGAATCTCGGGATCCACATTGATAGTACATTATCGATGAGGACCCATGTCTCGAAGACAATTGCCAGCTGCTTCAACGCACTCCGGCTGATCAGAAGTGTACGAAGATCAGTGTCTGTCACCGCTCTCAAGTCACTGGTTTCAACATTGGTGCTGACCAAACTAGACTACGGGAACAGTGGCGGCTCTAGGATTTGGCAAGTGGGGGGGCCGTTGGGAGGGCAACTTCTAATCATGGGGGGCCAACCATGTGTTGTTTAATGTATTTAGCATTAAGTATAGGGTCCCAACTGGGGGGGCCACTGGGGGGGCCAGGCAGTCAATAGGGGGGCACGGGCCCCCCTGGCCCCCCCGGTGGAGCCGCCACTGTACGGGAACGCGACACTCGCCTGATCACCGCAACACCTGCTGGACCGTCTCTAGGTCGTATTGAACGCAGCGGCGCGGTTGATCCTCCAGGTCCCTTCTCGTGAACACGTAACACTACGAGACTTACACTGGCCATCAATGCCAGAGCGGATTCAGTTTAATTTGGCAACGCTGGCTTACCGCTGCCTGAATGGTGTAGGCCCAGAGTACCTAGCGACAGAATTAGCACGAGTCGCAGATCAGGAAGGTCGGCGTCGCCTGAGATCTGCTAGAACCGCATCTCTGGTCGTTCCGTCGATGCGCCTTTGTACTGTAGGCGATCGTGCCTTTCCCGTGACCGCTGCAAGGGCATGGAACAGCCTGCCTTCTTCAGTTCAACTCTCTCCAACGATAGACACCTTCAAGAAGAGACTCAAAACCTTTCTATCTCTCACGAGCTACTATAATCTATAATTTGTAATGTGTCAACGCAGTCACTGTACACTGTATTAGTTGCCACAATAATCTCTACGTTTTAATAATAATAATAATAATAATAATAATAATAATAATAATAATAATAATAATAATAATAATAATAATAATAATAATAATATCTCCTATTCATAACATGGACGATTGAAAATGCATGCACTTCAGTTAGAAGAGAATAGGTTTTTGGTGTTTTCAGTCTTTAGATTCGGCAAAATTACAAAAACACCAATACAAGATCATAAAATTATGAAAATTAAATGTTGTTTCTGTCTGATGTTTATTAATGACTTTTAAACTATAATCTACTTTCAAAGTTGTTACTGTCTCTTCAACAAAGAATTTGTGAAAGAAATAAAAGAAACTTACAAGACATTGTATTTGTTATTAGACTCCACTGCTTTTATTAATTTCTTGTTTTTCAAAATTGCTTCCTTTAATTCTGTGCAAGTATAAGGTACATTAAAGAACACACAGAGTTCCTTCCTCACAGATTCTAATTTAAGGAACATCAGATTCCATTCATTCATTCAGACACATCCCTATATCCAGGTTAAACTTTCTGTCAAAGATTCTCGAGAGAGTGGCTGCAAATCAAATTCATGCCCATCTGTCTTCAAATGATCTTTTCCTTCATTATCAGTCAGCATACCGCAAAAATCATTCTACTGAAACTGCTCTGCTCTCTTTCCACGATCACATCATAAATGCAATGGAAGGTGACAAGGTCACCGCATTAATACCTTTTGATCTATCAGCCGCTTTCGATACTGTGGATCATTCCATCCTCTTACACCGTCTCCAGCATTGGTTTGGTGTATCTGATTCAGCGCTGCATTGGTTCACTACTTATTTGAGCCCTCGCACTCAGTCTGTCTGCATTAATGCCTTTAACGGTATTTTTCATCATCGGCCTATTTAAATTGTGGGGTCCCCCAGGGCTCGGTTCTTGGTCCTCTCTTGTTCACTTCATACACGACTCCTCTTGTTTCATTATTGTCTGACCATCGCCTAGATTACCACCTATATGCAGATGATACTCAGCTTCTTTCATTTGATAAGTCTTCAGCAGAAGCTTCATTGCAAATTATTTCTCAAGCATTCTCTCATATTCAGTCCTGGATGGATTCAAATAAATTGCTTTAAAACCCAGTGTGGCATATTATAATGACTCCCAAATAATAATAACTCCTCTCATTATTATATATATAATAATGACTTCCCTCATTATTATATATATAATAATAACTCTCTATATAATAATAACTCCCTTAGTTTTTAAGAAGCCAGCTGAGGCAGTGAGGCAGATTGCAAGTTTTTAAAATCTGAATTTGTTTATTTTATATTTTTCTAAACCGCGTGCGAAAGAGTATTGAACTTTCCGTAATTTTTAAACTTAATTTGTTCTAGTTTATGTCGGTATATTTGCTATTATCGCAGCATCGCTCGCTCGCTCGCATCAATATTGACATTTCACGATGTTTCAAGGATTTTGTGTTTACTTTAAGAAAATTTTCAATGTTAAAAATTGCCTCACTTGGTAAATGATTAGGCCTAACATTTAAAATTGAATTTAGTTGAGATAGGCCTACTTCTTCTGGGGAGTATTATAATATAGAAAGAGTTATTATTATATATAGATAATAATGATGGGGGAGTCATTTTTATATATATATAATAATAATGAGGAGTTATTATTATTATATGTGAGTCATTATTATATGCTATACCGGCTAAAAGTCTAAAAATGAATTTCTACTTTTAGGCACAAAGCCCCAGCTCAAGAAATTTGACTCTATAAACTCTGTTAAGCTTGGGGATTGGACTATTCCTGTAAGCACTTCTGCACGGGATCTGGGAGTAATTTTTTGATTCCACACTTTCTTTCACAAATCATATAAATAGCATTTGTAAAGTAGCTCACTACCATCTTCGTGATTTGTACCGTATTAGGAAATTTTTAAATAAACCTGAGTTAATGCTCTTGACAAATGACTTAGTGTCTAGCCGACTTGATTACTTCAAATCCCTTCTCTTTGGCATCTCAAAATCCAACCTGGCTAAACTCCAACGAGATCAAAATTCACTGGCTCGGGTGGTTTCAAAAACCCCAAAACGTGAGCAAATAACCCCATTTCGTAAGGGTCTTCATTGGCTTCCAATTAAAGAAAGGATAGACTTTAAAATCTGTCTTCAGATATACAAAACACTTTTTTACAAGGAACCTAGTTACCTTCTTCTAAACTTTTTGTGCAAGCAAGCAAATACTCGACCAGATCCTCATCTGCAGTAGTTCTCTCCCTCTCCCATACTAGGACAGTTCTTAGTTCTCGTGCCTTTTCAGTGGCCGCCTCCAAACTCTGGAACTCATTGCCTCAACATGTGCGTATTGCAAAATCATTACAGGTTTTTAGAAAAAGATTAAAAACCTATCTTTTTGACCTGGCTTATCCACCATAGGCTGTCAACCGTTTGCTTGGCCTGATACCCTGGATTTGACCTGTATCTTTAATTATTTGGATTTGCTGTGCCATCGGTTGATGCTCACTTGCATTATGAAGTGGCGCTATAGAAGTATTAGATTAGATTGGATAGCCAGTGCGTTTTTCTAGAGAAAAACTTTGTGAACTCAGTTTAAAACCTCAGTTTTTAAAATTCGAAAATGTTATTATAGGCCTAAAGCCAAAAATAAATTAAAACCAAATGAGAGCACACCGATATAATCCAGTTATAAGTTAATTTGAATGATTAAAATTATACACTTCTCCAGCGCAGTAGCGTCGTAGTGTGACGACCTCGGTTCGCGGTCTCGTAGCGCGACCGGCGGTCGGGCGGCCTCCAACGCCCGCTCGGTTTTCCGATCGCCATCAGCCGCCGACTCTGCCTGATCGGCGACGTCTGTTTGCCCTTCCGGTTCACCGACATCAGAGGAGGTGTCCGCGGCTGCCGGACAGGCCGCATACTGAGGATGGCCGTTCCTCAACATAGAGTTCTCATTTCTCTCCTCTGATTCTCTATTCGTTCCGGCCTCGTCCTCGTCCGAGAGACCCTTTAACTCATGCCTCTTATCGCTGGCCACCGCTTGGTCTCGGCGCCTGAAGCGATTTCTATATGTATTCCTGGTCTCCGGCTTCGACATGGTCCCACGTCTCTTCATTCTCGGTAATCTAACCGTCTTCCGCTCTCTTAAAGACAGGCGGCGTTGTCTCTACTCCGTTGCGGCTGCTTAGCACGCTTGGTAATTTCTGCTCTCGTTTCTAGACGGGCAGCGGCGTCTATTTGCTTCCTCGACGCTGTCACCAAACCCGAGGTTACCCGTGCCTGAATGGACGGCGGTTCACTCTTTTCCTTGGCCGTCGATTCACCCAAACGGTCTCCCCGCGCCTTTACGACAGGCGGGCGTCTGTCTCCTCCCTTGGCTCAGAATTGACCTCCCGGGCACTAACGTGACCTCAGGTAGGCGAGGTTCATCACAGCCAAGACTCACCTTCACTGACAGTGCGCTGAGACTCCGGCGTCACAGCGACTTTCAAAGACACGAACACAACTTGCCTTTATTGATTTATTTGTATTTATTAATAAACCAAGCAACACTGACAACAATGGCTACAGTGGCAACACTGGTAACACGGGCAAAGACGCGCTGACTAGACGCAGTCCGGCAGCCACAATAACTAGCGCACAGGAACTGCAATCAATGCTAGTCTTTGATACGTCAGTATGAAACGATAAGCTTTAGCACTTTAAACGGGCTCCAAATACTCGCTTTCAATCGCTGTGCTTTCTTTACTCTATCGCTTCACTATATAAGCGGCCACAGTGCGAAAAGCACATGTCATGATGATGACTGAAATTTTTAGAGTTTTGAAACTTTTTGACGGACACTTTGGCGGATTTTTCGTCAGCTGTCTGTATTTTCGAGTAGTTGCCGTCAATAGGGAAAAGTAGGGACCTGTCTGAGGGTGTTGATTCTAGCAGTGGTCAGAGGCTTCGTCTACGGCTAAGCGACGCGGCAATAGCTCCTGCCAGCTGGGCACGCGTCTCAAGCGAACTTTAGTTACAAAAGCCGCCTGCGTCCGCGTATTGACGCGGGATACATAATGGCCAATTTTTCAGGGGTTTTCGATTTTTAAAACCAGCCCTTGAGGGCGCTCGCCCCCTAATGTCCCTATCTATGCGTATTAGCCGTCAGAAAGTTCAACTTCCGACCCGCCCCCTAGCGTCGTCGGCAGCGGCGAAAGGCGCCTCGCCGCCGGCGACGCGCACCGCCGACAAGTCCTGGTGGTCCGGGCGCCGGTCTTTAGGCGGAAATTTGAAACTGTTGAGCCACGTCCGCCCAGGTGCCGTGAAACTAGGGAACCCAGGCAACGGCAGCGTCGTTAGCGGTGTTAAGCGACCCCGTCTACGGCCCAACCCTTCGCTAATCATCCCTGGTAACCGGGCGCCGGTGTCCAGGCGAACGCAGCGACTATACAGCCGGCCGACCGCTGCCGCACGCGTCGAACAGCCAGACGCACGGTTCCCAGCGGAAGGCTCGCTCCGCGCAGCCTCTGTCAAACAGGCGACGATCTTTCAGCGGGCAAACTCTCTAGTCGCCGAAGACCGAAGGCTCTCCCGGGAACCTATAATCGTTGCCGGTTTCTATAACCTATCTCTCGGTCTTTGGGCGGGCGTGGCGATTCTAAAATTTTTACCGAAGCCTTAGCGTCTTAGCCTAGCGCGTGCTCTGTCCGTTTTACATGAATTAAAACTTTATTAATTAATTAAAATTAGTACAAAATACATTATTATAAACGCTAATTAATTAGATTAAATTATTAATTAACAAGTTTATACAGTTAAGCAATCTTTACTACTACTACTACTACTACTACTACTACTACTACTACTACTACTACTACTACTACTACTACTACTACTACTACTACTACTACTACTAATAATAATAATAATAATAATAATAATAATGCTATCTGTGGCACATGGTCGCCACAGTAGCAAGAACTTGAAATTTTAACTAAATTTATAAACTCCACCAATCCAACAATTGAATAGTTCTAGTCACAGGAGGCTAGCCGCAGGAACACGTCCGTGTATCATGTGGCCCTCCGTGTATCACGTGACCAATAAATGGGAGAGATTGTCATTTGTCACCGCCCAATTCCCATTCCATTTGCTATTTAAAGAGTAGACAAGTCAGCAAGCAGTGACTATAAAGTTTCCACAATGCTCAAGCACTGAGTAAAAATCAAATAACCTCTCTTATGTGTGTTACAACGGCAAACAGTGGACTTTAGATGTGGTTTTCAACACAGAAGAAAACCTACCAGAGTTATTTCTAGGATTATCAATTTTGGGATGTCGGTAAATTCTGGGGTCCTCTGCCAAAAGTCTGACAAACAAACAAGTCATCCAATAGTTGAAATGGGGGGGGGGTCGGTCGCAAATTGGGGTGGTAGTGGTGGTGGTGTTAGGGGGTGTCAACTATCCCTGAATCCTACTTAGTCGGAACTTCTTACAATCTAGTTATTCTTAAGTAGCTGTCTACTAAGATTGTAAGAAGGCCGCTATAGTTTCAATTTTTTTAAGTTTTCGACGGGTTGGGAAAGTATGCATGTTGTTGTAAAAAAGCGACAATTAAGCATCATTCATTAATAAATATCATAAAATATGAGAAGTCACTGTACTTTGCTGAGTGCATTACTAGAACTTGTTTGAGGGCAGAAGCTATACTGTGTAAAGATTGTGCTTAGTTTATTAGTTTTTTGGTTTATTTTAGTTTATTGTACTGAGTTTTGTTCAGTTGATTTGTGTTATCATTGGTTGCGTTCAAGCATTTTTATGCTGTGCTTGTCACGAATAAATATTATTATAGTGCTACACATATACAGCAAATAGTTGGTCACGGAGATACTCAGCACGTAGCTTTATCATGCATCTTTAAATGTGCACTATAAAAATTATAAATTACGGCAGTCTGCGCTAATAGCTACATTTATACATAGTTTTATTACCAAAGGCAAAGGTGAAATAGGCCTACAATAGAATTATTGCACTAATTCATTAGACTAATAAATTATTTGAACCATTATATGGATCACAGTAAAGAACAGATGCAATTACGCCTGAAGACGACGAAGGACCTGTAGTAGTTCCGCCATATAGTGTTGCAAAGTACTTTCTAAAAGGAAGTTCATTAAAATGCAGCATGCACACAAGCCACTGCAAGGGCTTTCCTAAACTCTTTTCCAACCTTCTGATGATTCCATTAAGTTTTCCAGTATTATTATTTGTACCATCGCATACTAAAGCTGAAGGCTTTCTATTGAATCTGTATCATTTATAACATACAGAATCTCATTAGCGGCATCTTCTGATTTACTACTGCTAGGTACAACATGATGCATATAGTTATCTCCTGGAAAAGATACAATGGCATAGTGTTCTTCCTTTATAGTCCTTCGGGACCCAGAACCATTTACCCACGTAACATCTTGCTTTCCATCAAAACCAATACATTGTAGTTTCTGCTTCTCATCATTATGCTCAACATTAACATTCTTCCTAAAAAACCTTTGGCGTCGCAACTTAGCCACTGTTGCTGGAGACAACATGTTAATGGTCTTTAATAACTGCATTAGCAATAAGGCATGCATCGTGGTCACTTATTTTGCAGCGATCAACTGATTTCCAGCCTTTTCCAGCCTTGAGGTTCCAACAGTATGCTTTAAAGGTTGTCGATAACCACCAAGAGGAAGGCTTCACCCAAATATCGCCTCAAAAAATAGAAAATGCACGAGAACACATAAAAAATTTGTCCGTGCCAACAAAATTAGTCCTAGTCCAAGGGGGAGGGGTTTAACCCCCCCCCCCGCAACTATAGCCACTGCTATAGCCACTGCATAACCTGTTGTAATGTCTGCTTAGTGGTGAAGTTACCATATTAAACTCTTCATGTTACAAATGTACTGCCAAGATGTTTAAAATGTTCTGAGCTGAATATTTAGTAGTCATATGCTATTGTATAGAGCTGTGTTGTGCTATGCACGGGTCTTATTGTTCTGACATTATGGTCAATTTTCACGAGTTTTCAATTAAGCATCATTTATTAATTTTAATGTATGCCTGTTAACTAACTAATTATATATATACTGCCTCTTAATGTTTACTTGTGGACATTATTGATACTTCACATAATTTTCTGGACTAAAGTTTGTGTTATTCTACGATTGGCTTGCATATACGTTCATGCTTTGACTCATGATTGTTTTCTATGCTTTACACAGCCTTGCTGTACAGTTTCCAGCAGGGTTATTTGCAGGATTATCAATTTGGGGGTGTCGGTCCCTGCTGAAAAAGTCTGACAGGCAAAAAAGGTCATCCTGGCTCCACCGATTTACTCTTGTCCCTACCTAAACTATTATGACAAGCCATGGCTATTCTAGCCATGCACCTAGACATTGGGGGAGTTTAAAATTTTGGGGGAACAGACATTGGGGAAGTCATACTACTTGCCAAAATGTCAAAAAATCTGGGGAAATTTAAAACTTAAGGGGGGGCAATTCCCCCAGGAAAGGCCTAGAATAAACACTGCTGACAAGCAAAAAATGTCATCCATGGCTTATTTTTGGGGGGAGGTGGCGGTCTCGAATTGTGGGGGTGTTGGTCATCCCTGGCTTCGGTTGAGGGTGTCGGTCCCAAATGGGGGAGGGGTGATGTTGGGAGGAATAAAAATATCCCTGGTTGCCGGGATCCAAGGGTAGGAATCCGTAAATTTACGGAAAAGTTCCGGCAGCAAACTTGCCGGAACGTTCCGTACTTTTCCGTTAATCAACGGAAATTTCCGAAGCTGATATTACGGAAAGTTCCGTAAAGATACGGAAAGTTCCGGCAAGTTTGCTGCCGGAACTTTTCCGTTCTATGCAAAAAAAAATTTTAACAGTGTAGGAATTTGTCGCTTGGAAAATTCTATACTGCTGGTCAGGGCCGCCGAGAGAAATTCTGGGGCCCTGTGCTGAAGGGCCGACGGGCCCCTGACAGCAAGTCAACAAGTCTAAAAACTCCTCATTTTGCTTGTCATTTTTGACGAAACGGTGTTGCGACTCTCAAAAACTAGTGACGATCTTTTTTTGCTTGTCGCCGTTTCCCCCGCTGTTTATGATGTCATCCGCGCCCAGGCCCCTCTTTAACTCGTCGGGCATATGACAAATGCATATGACATGTCATGGCAAATGCATATGACATGTCGACCTCCTGTTTCTTATTCATGTTAATAAATCATCTTCATCATCGGCCCGGGGCCTCTCTCGGGCCCCTCTCGGTGGCCCTGCTGCTGGTCCGAACACAGAGTGTTCTACAACACTCACATGTACAAATCGACGCCATGTTGGCTCATAAAGAAATAAAAAATGATTTTTATAATTCAATGAAACCTAAAATATAACAATAAAAATGTCTATAGGTCTTAATGAAAGCAAATAAATATATAAGTCAAACATATGAACATCACATGTTGCATTATAATATATAACAATGTATAAGAAAACTGTAAATATTTAAGCCAAAGTTGGGACCTCGTAACAACATCAAAAGTTACTTTCTCTTGCATTTTAGCAATACATTGATATTAGAGCAACTTTTTAATCATGTTTGAACAAAAACAAAATTTTCGACCCACCCTAACACACACATCATACACACATTGGTCACGTGATACACGGAGGGCCACGTGATACACGGACGTGTTCCTGCGGCTAGCCGCCTGTTTCTAGTCTGCGTCACTGGCTCAATGCTTCCTCAAACCATTGTAAGTAAGCAAGCAAAATCTCGTGAATTTCTATATTACATATTCTACAGACTACAGATGAAATAGTTATATCCGAAGTTTAGTGGTCAGTCAAGCAAAGTCAAATCCAAAGATCATATTGAACTAGGCTGAGAGTGACTTGCCTGCTGTAGTTTTGTAGTTTACAAGAAAATACCGGACACAATCCCACCTCTCTGCTTTTGCTCGGTGCCTCTGTCAGTCGACTGACTGAGGAACTGTATAAAACGAACCCCTTCTTTCAAAAAAAATTCAGTTTTCCTATTGTAATTTGCACATGTTCCATAAAAACAGTGTTTGATGGCCATACTTAATTTTATCGTGGAACAAATTAAACTTTAAGAAATCTATTTAGTAATTACACAATACCGCTTGAATTCAGTTATCTAATGACCACATTTGCATACGCATGCGCAGTGCGCGTGACCTCCTTTAGGACCGATTCTAATTTTAGTTCTGCGATAAGCCTAATTGCCTAACTACCGGACAGTGCGGTCAAATAACGGACACCTGGCAACCCTAATTTCTGCTGTAGATGCAAGTCTATCCTCTGTGTTAGGAAAAATGTGAAATTGTCGGAATTGACTTGTTAGCATGCACTGTATAATGGAATACAAATATATGATGTTTTGAGTGCTAACATTGTTCAGGGCAGTGGTTACTGTTACAAACAGAAGTCCTTAGGGCCAGGGCCGTCGGAACGAATTTTGGTCAGGGTGCAGATTTTCCCGAAGTAATATTTTTCTCTTTCAAATCCTTGACAAGCAAAACAGGTCCTCTGCACACGCTGCACACTCTGAACCCCTCTGCACCCCCTGGATTTAAGGATACAAGGGGTGCAGAGGGCCCGACGGGGTGCAGAGCACTGCAAACCATCATCTTTCCAGGGGGTGCATTGCAGGTCCTGTTGCAAAACACCACATCTACGCTAGTAGGCCTAAATAGATAAAATTCTTTATGTCGAGTCGAGAGATTTCCTTCTTATATTAATGACCAAGGAAATAAAAAATTAAGCTAAAGGCTATTATTACGACCGGTATTACCTGTGTATCTCTAAAAAATATACTTCACATTCAAATAAATTACCAACCAAATTGCTAGTGCTGTGTTAGAATCTATCGAACTCACTTTGCTGCTTCGCATTTGTCAAAATCCTTAAAGTGGCGATGAACCTGCATTAATTTTATTCATGATCTCAGCACATGTTGCATACAGTTAATACAGTGTAAGTTAGTCAAAAATCCATATAAGGCGTTTTCATAACAGTTTTAACTGTGCATTTCGTCGTGTCTGTCTGCGTGTTTGTCTGTACCCTAGTGTGTGTACACGTGTGTGAGTTTCGGCCAGTGAGCGTTTTATCTGCTAACGTTCTTCTATGTCGGTTGTCGTATGTTTGCATGTATGTGTGCATGTATGCTTGTGAGCGCATGTTGGCTGATTGGCGAATGTCTTTCTGCTCTTTGGAACTTCGTGACCGGCTCTTGAGTGCCGAAATTTCCGTTAAAATTACAGCTGCTGCTCTGTGTTTGCGAATGCCCAGAAATATGCCGCCTCTTCCACTTTGAAGTCAAGTGCACTCTCGATGGGTTCGAATTCGGTCTTGAATTTATGACAAAAATATTAATGACAGAAGAGCGCCGACAAAAGAACGAGAATGATATAAAATATTCATGGATGTGTTTTTTCAGTCTGCTCTTAACGTCCTACTCTTCAGATGAGATGCGATGCGGCGTTCCTATCTCAGAGTCAACACACTTCACTTCAACTGCTTTACAACTGCTCGACTTATTCTGAACCAAACCGCCTGAACTCAAAAGCTAATCACCATTATCATTTCCAGCACTCAGCCATCAACCTCACTATATAACCTCTCAAACGACGAGTCGTCGAGGCAATCCTTAAATTCAACATCTGTCCTATCCCAGCTAATAGTCGAAGCCTTTCAGCTTCGCATAATCATTGCCTAACAGACAACTGGCGAAGATGACATCTTAAAATATAAACCTCACTTGGACCAATATGTCACGTGAGAACAGTAGATCTTTATGAATAATCGATAGGGTTAGGTTTTTAGTCAACTCTGGAGCCGATAAAACCACAGACAGTTGCTCTTTCAGTTCATTGACCCTGTGAACTTTGTTCTGGTTGACCCGTTGCTGAATTTATCCCCAGATTCTGTAGTCCACGGAGTTCACATCTCGACTGTTTGGGGCCACTACTGTAGTACTGTAACAAACCGACTGTCTGGCGCGTCCGGTGTGCTGGAGCACCGTCTTGATGAAGGAAGAAAAAGTCACATGAATTGTCCCGTAGGCCCTATCACAGGCAGTAAGAGTTCCTGCATGAACAGCGCATCTCGGCAATAGACGCCACTGACCTTAATTCCAGGCTGCACAAATTAAGATGAGGTCAGTTTGACCAAGTTTTGCTACGCCGACGGAAGCCATCAGCGACTTGATTGCAGTGATATTTTACTGAACGGTAACGAAAATTAGAACTGAAATTCAAGGAATCCGTTAACGAAAACGAGAATTAAAATTAGGAATTTTTTAAAGAACGGTAACTGAAATAGAAATGAAATCACCCAATAAAAAATAGAAATTGGAACTGAAATAGAAATATTTTATGAACTAAATTTAACTACCCGTCATTAAAAATGGCCTCAATTTGCTTAGGTTGTGTGATATTTGGAGCACCATATAATATGGCTGTTCGTGAGTCTGTGTGTGTTTCCAAAGTTCAGAGTCATGCGACCATGGGTGATATGGCAGCCGTTGCTCTGAGTCATTCCTACCCCACGGCCCACACATACAGTCAAATATACGCCTGTCTGGGAGGGGGTGACTCGGTCACCTATCACATGCTAGTCTCGAGACGGCACATGGGCCTCTGTCCTGATAACCACCAATTCGGTGTCTGTATCAGAAAACTTAAGCGCGTGCTGCTTCGTTAATTTAACGTCGGCGTTAACTTAATTGCAACAATTGTTACAAGATGAGTTTAGCTAAACTTTTGGCTGTAAGAAAGCGAGATAGCCCAGTTTGGGATTATTTTATGCATGACGAGAAAGCGGACAAATCTCTTTGTCACGTTCAAGTTGATCAAAGCAGCGACGGAATTTGTGGAGTGAAGCTGTCGGGGGAAAAATTCGAGCAACCTCGTTGCACATCTACGGCGTGTACATAAAGATGTTTATGCACTTTGTACAGAAAAGGAAAAGCAGCGACACGTATCGAAAAATGCTATTCCATTAGAGCGCAAGGCCTCGGGTGATAACCATGGTATCTGCAATCAGACAATCAGTGAATGCTTCCAGCGTTGAATTATTATATCATGGCCAAGTGATGCAATCGAGAACCGTCAGCGCCAGGACAGTGTGATAGGCATATTAGAGGCCACGGGCTATCCAGTAACAATGCTAGATCAGCCTTCTTTTCGTCACATGATTCACACTTTGGATGCAAAGATCAATGGCGGCTCCAGGATTTGGCAAGTGGGGGGCCGTTGGGGAGGCAACTTCTAATCATGGGGGCAACCATTTGTTGCTTAATGTATGTAGCATTAAGTATAGGGTCCCAACAGTGGGGGCCACTGGGGGGGCCAGGCACTCAATAGGGAGCACAGGCCCCCTGGGTCTCCCCGGTGGAGCCGCCACTGGCAAAGATCAATCTTCTTCTACAAAACCTGATGTCAATTACTAGAGGTAAAATTAGAAATTAAACTGAAAATATTTAAACTAGAACTGAAATTATTTTAGAACTGAAATTAGAACTGAAATAGGAATTATTTCTTGAAGTATAACTGAAATAGAAATGAAAATAAGAGCTGAAATAAGAATGAAAATTAAAATTAACAATTATTTTTAGAACTGAAATATCACTGCTTGATTGTACGTCAAACGCATCCGTGACTTACGTTCCGGCACAGCCTCTCGGTCTCTCTTTCTTCCTTCACGCAGATGGCATATGCACCCAGTTATTCTGGGGTTTCCTGGATGTGGGTGCGTGAACACCCTTTCATCGGTAAATCAAATAAAGACGTTTAATGTTTTACATGAGTTTTCGCTCTTTTCCTACTTATTTTAGCTTTACGCAGGGGCGCTACAAGTAAAGGGCGTCGTAAATAATATATATTTATATGCATATTGTGGCGACCCCGGCGGCTCGCGGTCTCGTAGCGCGGCCGGCGGTCGGGCGGCCCCCAACGCCCGCTCGGTCTCCCAATCGCCATCAGCCGCCGACTCTGCCTGATCGGCGGCGTCACTTTCCCTTTCCGGTTCTCCGACATCAGAGGAGGTGTCCGCGGCTGCCGGGCAGGCAACACACTGAGGACGGCCGATCCTCAACGTAGGGTTCTCGTTTTCCTCCTCTCGTTCTCTATCCGTTCGGCACCGGCCTCGTCCGAGAGACCCTTTAACTCGTGCCTCTTATCGCTGGCCACCGCTTGGTCTCGGCGCCTTAAGCGATTTCGATAGGTATTCCCGGTCTCTGGCTTCGACTTGGCCCCACGTCTCTTCATTCTCGGCAATTTAGCCGTTTTCCGCTCTCTTATAGACAGGCGGCGTTGTCTCTAACCTGTTGCGGCTTCTTAGCACGCTTTCACCAAACCCGAGGTTACCGGTGCCTGAATGGACGGCGGTCCACTCTTTCCTTGGCCGTCGATTCACCCAAACTGTCTCCCCGCGCCTTTACGACAGGCGGGCGTCTGTCTCCTCCCTTGGCTCAGAATTGACCTCAGGTAGGCGAGGTTCATGACAGCCGAGGCTCACCTTCACGGACAGTGCGCTGAGACTCCGGCGTCACAGCGACTTTCAAAGACACGAACACAACTTGCCTTTATTGGTTTATTTTTTATTTATTTATTAATAAACCAAGCAACAATGATGACAACAATGGCTACAGTGGCAACACTGGTAACACGGACAAAGACGCGGTAGCTAGACGCAGTCCGGACAGCCACAATAACTAGCGTCAACGGAAATGCAATCAATAGCCTTTGATACGTCAGTGTGAAACGATAAGCTTTAGCACTTTAAACGGGCTCCAAATACTCGCTTTCAATCGCTGTGCTTTCTTTACTCTATCGCCTCACAGTATAAGCGGCCACAATGCGAAAAGTACATGTCATGACAAAGACTGAAATTTTCAGAGTTTTGAAACTTTTTGACGGACACTTAGGCGGATTTTTCGTCAGTAGTCTGTATTTTCGCGTAGTTGCCGTCAATAGGAAAAAGTACTGACCTGTTTAAGAACGTTTTCCTTAGCGGTGACTAGGAGCTTCGTCTACGGCTAAGCGACGCGGCAATAGCTCCTGCCAGCTGGGCGCGCGTCTCAAGCGAACTTTAGTTACAACAGCCGCCTGCGTCCGCCTATTGACGCGTGCTACATAAATGCCCATATTTCGGAGATTTTCGATTTTTAGAGCCAGCCCTTGAGGGCGCTCGCTCCCAAATGTCCCTATCTACGCTTTTTATCCGTCAGAAAGTTTAACTTCGGACCCACCCCCCTGGCGTCGTCGGCAGCGGCGAAGGGCGCTCCGCCGCCGGCGCATCGCTACCAGGTCCTGGTGATCCGGGCGCCGGTCTTTATGCGAAATTTTGAACTGTAGGGCCACGTCCGCTTAGATGCCGTCAGGGCAGGGAACTTAGGGAGAGGTATCGTCGTTATCCAGACTGTTTAATACTAAGAGGCTAGCTCACATCGATGTACTGCTGCCTCATTATCTCAAACCCCGCCCATTATGACGTCAGTGGTTGATTCGGAACAACCAGTCAGCCTGTTGCAATGTTAAAGGAATACAGCCAGTCGTTGTAATATTAAAGGAATACATATATTTGTTGATAAAAGTTAGTAATAGTATATTGACAGTACTTAGACAGTCAGGCTAAGTGTATATGATAAAATGCCACAAAATTGTGCCGTTGCAAATTGCAAGAACACGTGGAAGACAGACGATCACAGCATCGTTTCATTGCATCGATTTCAGAAAGATGCCACACTGTGTAAAACATGGATTAAACGGTGCTATCAGTCATTTCTTTACTACAGCAACTACAATATTTATATTACTACAATATTTGTCTGCTTTAATACCATCTAACTGTTACTTGCATACAGTGGCGTAAACCTGGCGTCAACATTGGGAGTGGGGGAAGAATAACTTTGAAAGTTGACCCCCAGAAATATAAAAATCCCCCTCCATTATGGGGGATATTGCATATCATGGCGGGGACTTTAGATCGCCCATGAAATACGTTAAGATGTTAGGGGGTCGTCGAAAAAGTCATCCTGATATTTTTTCCATTTTCCCCCTCCAAATACCCTGCTGACAAGCAAAAAAGGTCATCCGAAATGAGTGAATGTGGATTGTGCGTCATTCTGGCATCAACATCATGGGGAGGATAGAATTTTTTACAATATAGCGCATTAGCGCAAAACATTGGGAGGATAATTGATACTCTGTCGCCCGCCAACGTCATATAGCCACGCCTACTTGACCTGTATGCAAAAGAAGGGTTCCTGGCCTGCCTTTGGTATTTAATTGCCTTGGTCGTTATCGGTGGTAAGCGACCTCGTCTACGGGCCCAGCCCTTCGCTAATCACCCCTGGTAGCCGGGCGCCGGTGTTCAGGCGTACGCATCGACTACACAGCCGGCCGGCCGCTGTCGTTCTCTCTCCTTTCCATCGCTCCAACCGCCTGTTCCCTTCGTCAGCAGCCAGCCAGCCGCCGTCTCCGCGCAGCCTCTGTCAAACAGGCGACGATCTTTGCCGGTTTTTATACAACTTATCTCTCGGTCTTTGGGCGGCCGTGGCGATTCTAAAATTTTTACCGAAGCCTTAGCGTCTTAGCCTAGCGCGTGCTGCGTCTTTTTTTCTGCAAAAAGGCAGAAGGTTATATGAATATTTATGAACCGCGTGGCGTTCTTAACGTGAATATTTATAAAGCAAAGAAAGTTTCATGAATATTTAATAATCTTACTTATAACTATGAATATTATAAATTTCGTCACAAATAAGTAAGAAAATCTGACTATAACTATGAATATTATGGTTGGGAGGGGGGCTGAAGCCCAAGTTCACTCTCCTTCCCTCTCCCCCCATTCTCCCGCGTTAGACGCTCCTCTGCCGCGTCTAACGCGGCCCCCTTGAAACCCTCCGGAAATTTTTTTGAAATCGTAGATGCTCGTACGTGTGCTTTAGACCATTTTGGACACAAAATCACAGGTCTGGTATCAATAGGTTCCATGTCTGTAATTTCTTATTTTTAGGTACTACCATTAGCGTCGCCACGGGAGGGCAAATGGGGGCAACTGCCCCCCAACCTGCCCCAGACCACCTACCAGATTCGCGCAAATCCGGTGAGAAAGTTTTTTGTGAAGAGGGGGTGTAGGGGTGGGTAAAGAATCTGACACTCCAGACCCCTTTTGCCCCCCAACCAAAAATTCCTGGCGACGCCACTGGACCGTACTACACTAGGGTTGTAACTTTTCCTGAAAATAGAATGCCCAGGATTATTCCGGAAATTTTCAGAAAAGTGCCGAAAACTTTTCTAGCAGTAGTAGTACTAGTAGTAGTAGCAGTACTAGATGTAGTAGTATTAGCAGCAGTATAGTTGATGTCACTCGTTCTCGTTGTAATTGATATTATTAATAGAATTATTATTATTATTGGTAGGCCTAGTAGCAGTATTAGTAGTGGTAGTTGTAGTAGTAGGCCTAGTTGTAGTAGTAGTATTAATAGTAGTAATCTAATCTGATCTGATCTAATCTATTGTGATCTGATCTAATATAATCTAATCTGATCTAATCTTTAAAAAACCTGAAGCTAGCTAGTCCCCCAAATGAATTCAAGCCCAAATAGCGTTGCGTGCTCAAACGTTTGTTTGTTCACAACTTCACAAGAATCGTACATTGGATATTAAAAATCTCATAAACATCTATTTATACAATACTCAGAAGCATTCAAGTGAAGCATAGGATATTCCGATAAGGACTTCTCAAAAAGAATTACATACAGTACTTATATACTGTACACTGTACTTTCAATATCTGTCAATCTGCAAATTTCAGAAGGCTGCATTGGTGAAATGTAGACTACAGTAGTACATTGTAGACATTTATTGTAAATGTTAGCAGTGAAAGCAAGTTGCATACACATGAAATTCACAATAAGCAGAATTTCATTTTCTCTTCTCATTTTTTGACCAAACATACAATGTCAAATTGGACTAGATGAAATGAAATTTTATTTTAAAAATTAAATTCAATCATCATGTCTGAAACACATACACAAATGATGGATATTTGCAATAACATTATCATTTCCATCAAGGTATTTGAAGCTTTATTCACAAAGTAAAAGTAAAAAGGACATGCGCACATACACACACGGGCCCTCAGCCAAAATTTAAAAGCCCTGTCTGGTAAGGAATATATTGCCACTGTTGTCAACATTGAGTGTAGGGACTGATACCAGCTATCCGGAGCAGATGTTTTTCCCTCAGCAACTTCATGCAAGAGCTTTCGCATGTTCTGGTCATATACAGGAAGAACATTCCAGCAATTTTGCACTTGAAATGTGGTAGCAACAGCCGATTGGTGCTTGCACGGACCACCTAATTTTCCAATTTTACAGGTG
Source organism: Metaphire vulgaris (assembly GCA_018105865.1). Taxonomy (NCBI): domain Eukaryota; kingdom Metazoa; phylum Annelida; class Clitellata; order Crassiclitellata; family Megascolecidae; genus Metaphire; species Metaphire vulgaris. The sequence goes on from JACLAT010000072.1 coordinate 125,638, forward strand.
CATTGACCCAAAAACATATCAACCATGTAGTTCAATTTCTCATTGGAGAAACTCTGAACTTCAAAGACATTTTCTTCAACTTGTTTAATAGAAGCTGCATTACTCACTGTAGCAGGGACATAACGAGATGACCTAACATATTCCAGTCTGTTATTTGCAACATCAATTAGACGTCGTCGTAATGAGCATCGAAACGTGTCACAATGAAATCCAAAAGCTGTGATAGGTTGAATGCTTTAGGAATATCAGCTCGGCAGCTTAGTGCCCATTTATCTCGCCTTGAATACAGTGCTTGTAGATGTTGTTTAACTTTCGGATGCATTTCGACAATGTTATCATTCATTGCATCTTCATATTTCGTGGCCATACTATCAATGGAGTTGGAATATAAAATATCCTTCAATATTTGAAACAAATGTTGACGGTACATCTTCTGAACCTTATTTTCTTCCGACCACAAATATCGCCAATGTGCTTGCAACACATGAAATGAACACAAAAGGGTCTTTGAGTTTGGATAGACTGTAGTGAGAGCCAAATGCTCACTGGCTGAATCATCAGTTATGAAAGCAATTGGTCCCTGTGTTCCACGTCCATTGAAACTATCTGTAGAGAGAAGCGTGTTATAAAGCTGCAGAGCTTTGATGAGCGTTGTTTCCTTTTCATTAGGCAAAATTAATACTCCAACAGGAAGGCCGCCTGCCACCGAGTGTGTGAGCATAAGGAACACCCTAAAATTGTGTCGATCCATGCTTCCACTTGAATCCATGAACACTAATTCACCACTGTGTTTTATCGAAGCATGCACACGTTTCATCAGGGGAGTGCAGATGACAATAATAGGACTACCATCATCAACAGCTGCCATTGCTGTATATCTCCCCTCCAGACCCTCAGCCTGTTCCTGGTTATACATATCGAGTTTCGTCTGCAGATGACTGATATCTATGGAAGGAGAAGAAGAGCCATAATCCTTATTAAAAATCCTGTAGTAGAGCCTGCCAATGCGAAATATCACAAAATCATTTCTGGTAACATGAAAAAGTTATTTACATGCACATTATTAAGATGTTCAATATGGAATTTTCCAAAAGTAAAATCTCTCAGTCAGCAAAGAATGAGCTTGCCCTTTTCATATGATTTAATCTAAAATCTAACACCACAGAACATTGAATCAACCATTAGGTGCCACTGCGTGGAGCTTGGAAATTAACAGCAAGGAATCTATTAGTATTCAATGTGATTTAACAAAGCTAGATATATTTGATACAAACCAAAAACACACCTGTAGCACCATGAGAGATCTGGACAGTAGTATCTGTCGCCTGATAACAAGATATAATTTTCAGGATGCTCTGTTTGAAGATCATATTTCAAAACTTCAAGTGCACTTGCTGGTGAATGATTGTTTTGAAGTAGCGCCACAATTTTGCTTTCCGCTTCATCGCCAACATCTCGAAAGCGCAGCACATCTCCTGCTAAAATTGGGTGGTTGTGATTCAGTTGAAATTTTACAGTCATCGGATAAAAAGGCATATGTGGATCTTTAGACCTGCAATCATAAAGAAAAAAACATAATGAAACAAATGTTATCTTCCTCTGCCAAAAAACATTATCCTCTCTATACAGCATACAAAAACAAAAAGGGTAAGAACCAACAGACTTCCAACAAATGAGGACGGCTCTGACAAACACATCTCACTTGTAACGATTTTATATAATGCAATAGCTTTAATTAGCTCAGTGGTTACAAAATTTTAATCACCATAAAATACAATTTCTGAACCCAATTACTGGTACTACATAAGAAACATGCCCACAAAAGATAAACTTCATATGTATTGGCTCGTTGGAAAAAAGGAATATACTTACTGTGATGATCTTGCAGAAAACGAATCAGATGCATGATTTTTTCTTAGAAATTCCGTCTTCTGCACACGAATCATTATCTTTGCTGGGCAGTTGGTGTTCTTCGATGACAATCTCCTCCTACCCACTGCATCACTTGTAGACCTTGTCTTGTGAACACACCGGAAGTGAGCCTGAGTTGACAACATATGGTTTTTAAAGAACTGAATTGCACAAATATGTTAAAAAATCAACCACTATATTTAATTTATTTCTCACTATTAGACTTCATCAAAATCATACCGCTTGTTACTAAAATCATACCGTTTGTTACTGCTTTAATACAAACCATCAGATATTTAAGTTTCCAGGACTTCTATATACATGTATGTTCCATTCCGATTCTGTGGAACTTGTTGATCGTGAATCTCAGGTGCGCCATTCTCTCAGATCATTCAAGAAGAATCACTTACTAAATAGCTCATTTTAGTGACATTGATTAGAGTGCCCTATTCCATGTCATTGTAATAACGCCCAGTGCTATAAAAGTCGACTTGATAGTAATAATCATCATTTTGTTGCTTTTCGATCATCTACATGTATATACATTTTGTTTCAATGCTTCACTTATACTGCATACCAATCAAATTCCCATTTATTAATTTATTATCAAGACATGTATCACTAACATTATACAGTGACTTCTGTCCTGCCACCGGTATTGTGGCCAGAATACGAAAGGTCATCAAGGATTTCCTTTGGAATTCCTTCTTCCAGACTTCTACACTCTCAACCGTTGAGCAGCTCACTCGAACAGTTCCCATCAACTCATTCCCAGTAGAGCTGACAGCACAAATAACAAACGCATCGTCAGAAGGAAGAAGAGCCTGAAACAAACAAAATTTGGTGGCGTAAAACTATGATTCATTTGAGCATAACAATTGCATGGAGTTAGCAAAGAGCTGTAGGCCTATTCAAAACTGAATAATTATTAGCGCAATCACCCTATAGTACCAGCCTATGCGAGTTGTTTTTAAGATGATCTCTGGAATTATCTGACCTGGTCCTTTGCAGATGGATTTGAAATACCGCGATTCATACCCTTAGTTATTAGAACTGTTGCTATAGAAGTGCATAATAATTAATTATTATTATCGCTAGACGCGGTCGGGGAGGGGAGCGTCTAATGCGGGAAAATGGGAGGTAAGCAGGGTTATTTCTAGGATTAGCAATTTGAGGGGTCAGTATATTCTGAAGGGAGGCCCTGCTGAAAAAGTCTGACAAAGCAAAAAAGGTCATCCGCAGCTCAACACAGATTTCCCCCTGAAAACGTCTGACAAAAAGGTAATCCCTGGCTCAGATTGAGGGGTGTGACCGTGTTGTGTGTGTTGGTCTCAGATGGGGGGTATTCCTGGAGGGAAGTAGGGACGCAGGGGGGTCTTGGGCTTCAGCCCCCCCCCAAAAAATATATATATATATATATATATAAAATCATATCCTGGCTACGTCCCTGGGTATGGACACAACGCGAATCGCTGTCTGTATGGACGTGTCGTATATGTACACACACGAATCGCTGTCAAATCAACTCTTCAGAAGTTCAGATAGTCATCAACTTACCAAGAGAGCTTCCACGGAACCCGGGAATGTCTCCGGATTACAGAAAGAGCACAAATTTGAGGTTTCCATCTCAATTTGTCAAGGATTTCGTTGCGTTAATTTGAACACAATCTTCCGCGCTCTGCGCTCGTTCCCCTCAACTTCAAGTGGCTTGCATAAGTCACGTGATATGAATATTTATAAATCAGTCATATCACGTGTGAATAAATTAACTAGACGCAGTCACGCGGTTCATACATATACATATAACCTTCTGCCTTTTTGCAGAAAAAAAGACGCGCGCGTGCTCTGTGCGTTTTACATGAATTAAAACTTTATTAATTAATTAAAGTTAGTACAAAATACATTATTATAACGCTAATTAATTAGATTAAATTATTAACTAACAAGTTTATACAGTTAAGCAATCTTTAATAATAATAATAATAATAATAATAATAATAATAATAATAATAATAATAATATCTGTGGCACATGGTCGCCACACTATTATATGTATGCATTGTCCCCAATTTATTTCTGAATCAAATAGTAGAAACATTTTGGAAATAGGTTCACATTTGCCAAAGTTATTGGCAAATAAGCAGTGACATGTATCTTATTTGGTCACAGTGTATGAATGAATGGATGGTTGAATGAATGGATGATAAGGTCAAGAACAATGTTGTACTAGTGGCAAAACTTTAGGGTGTCATCTGTCCTACCCACCGTAATTGGTTGTGAATTTTGGTCCATGTCTTAGGATGAGATGGGTCCATCTAATTTCTCCGCGTAGACTGGACGCGAACGAATCCCCGTGCTAATCGATGCCGAATCAGTTTGACGCTAACGTTTAAATCGGGTGGAACGTCGCGATTTATTGTCCTTAAAAGGTTAACGTTTAGAGAAAATTCTGTCTTTGGCTGTTCGTAGCGATCTTCAGAGTAATAGGTCCTAACTGTTGACTGTTCGAACGCCTATTCTCATTTTAAAATAGATCAACATATAATAACAATTTTCAGAAGGATTGACATGTTTGTATTGCATAATAATATATTTAACAATTCGTTTAAATCCAAAACTTTTATCTTTGAAGCGATCAATTGAAATTGATAAACAGTAAGTCATAGCATTAAAGCGCACTGATAATTTCAGTTACTAACTTATATCCTTCAATCGTAAGATGTCCTTGCAGTTCTTGGTGCGTTGTGCCACCATTATGCAGTAGGCCTACTGCTAAAAAAATTGTGAACACACGTGGATTTCGAAGCAAAACGAAGTTTAAGCGGGTCAGGACAACTGGGTAACGCCGATTGGGCCCCAGACAACTGGGCCCGCCAACTGGGTAACGGGACATCTGGGTAACAGGACATCTGGGTAACGGGACATCTGGTCCCCGCACTATCGAACTCGACTTATGCCTAATAATAAATGAGGGTTGTTGTAAAACTTCGGGTGGTCTGTCTTCTTTTAGCCTGTCGTCGGCTACAAATTGAGTACAAATTCTTAATGGGAGGAGGAGCTGTTTCTTTGATCGTAAATACAATCTATAGTTACTACAGGCTTATATAGACTTAAGAAGAACTGAGCCTTCGCTGTATCCCTGCAGGCATTTATGATGTTAAAGCATAAAACCGGCAAACCAAAATGGTCGTTCCCTATTGCATTCATCAACACCATTCTCTCTTTCTCTATTGTAAGGGGCCCAGATGTCCCGTTACCCAGATGTCCCGTTACCCAGATGTCCCGTTACCCAGTTGGCGGGCCCAGTTGTCCGGGGCCCAATCGGCGGTACCCAGTTGTCGCGGACCGAAGTTTAAGGCTTGTTAAAACATTGCAATCGCACCAAGAACACCAATACTGTATTTTTCATTAATGATACTATTCTATGATTGATGTACAGAAGGCTACAGATATGCAAAAATTCAGAAGAGTGTTTAAACGAATTTTATCCACAGTTTCTTGTGTTTCCATCTTCATTGCATAAAACTACACTAGAACAGTCAATATATTCTGCCTCAGTTTTATACTAGAGCGTTCCAAATGCCACGAAAAATGGTGAGCCGATGACTGTACGAGAACGAGAGACATCAACTAAATGAAAGTCCTTGCAAATATCTGGTGGAATGCCTAGTAGGGCGATCGAGGGAAAAGTCGCGTATTAAGATATTTGGTTCATTAGAGGCCTGCAACAGGTTTTATAGATATGAAAAACGAGTTTTATTATGAAATTTGCTGTGTGAGAGAAGGTAATTGAAAGCCTGTTGAATAGAGGGTGCATAGGACCTAATGTAGGTCTTATACACCCTCTATTCAACAGGCATCTCGTTTTAGATTCCAACAAAAGTCTGCCACCATCCTGAAATTCCAGTATCCCTGATATCTAATTATCTATGCTCCATGTCCTCGATATCCTGCTGGAATAATCGTTCTCCTTATTCCTCACTAATATCACCAAGGTTCTGAGGAAAATAATCCAGGTGAGAATGGAGGAAATGATGCTCAAGACTCATGTTGCATCCTAGGGCACACCACATCTAGGGTACGCCACATTTACAAATGCCACACTACATTACATTACATTACATAATCAGAATGGCAAAGCCGCGTATCCCCTTTGCTCCAAAGTCTTAACGATTCAAAACATCTGACATCAGCATGCTTAGGCCTATTTTAAACGCTACTAAAATTCAGCTGAGACACTGTAGGCATAGGTACTTCAGCCATTTATGCACCCGAAATTACAAGTCTAGAACTGCAAATAACAGACAGCCGTAAAAGGTCTTATTCGGTCATGATATTTTATTTCGTGATAAACCGTACGTGATACGCCGAATTATTAATAATTGTCATTTTCAGAATCAGCATACGAGACAACATAAAGAACAATAGGCTAACATTTCTGCAGCATAGTGCTATTCTTCTTCCTCTTCTTCTTTTCTTCTTCTTCTTCTTCTTCTTCTTCTTCTTCTTCTTCTTCTTATTATTATTATTATTATTATTATTATTATTATTATTATTATTATTATTATTATTATCATCATCATCATCATCATAATCATCATCATCATCGTCATCATCATCTTCATCTTCATCATCATTATTATCAAATTTTCAACTTACCAACGGATAAATAATAAAGCTATACAGTTAATAATGACTGTTCATGATCTGTCATTTCATGTGTGGCCAGAGATGTTCCAATGAGATGTATTTCGAAATTTCCGTCTTTTTCGCCGTCATCAGCTTCTGATTCATTTTATCGTCGTGCAGGACGGAACCAATTGCCGACAATGTGCCTTTTACCGATAAAAACGCAAAAACAAGATGATAGTTCAATACTACGTTGCAATAATAATTATTATAATATTATTATCAGAGGTAAATGGTATGCTAGCAAAGAAACCAGATCTAGCTGGGAAAATGTTAACCACCACCATCATCATCATGGTGTGCCATCTTGATGATGATGATGGTGGTTAACATTTATTATTAGTATTATCAAATTTGCAACTTGTCAACGGATAAATAATAAAGCTATATAGTTAATAATGATAACCACCATGACAGCGATAACAATGTAATATAAAATAGATGTTAATGTTTTACAACAGATGTTAATGTTAGATGTTAATGTTTTACAACACACCCAGTGGTATTTACCAGGCAAGTGAGGCACAGGACATTCATTATCACCAGACATAGGCCTACACTTCGTCTGTGCAAGTGTTATCTCGAAATCAAGTCTCTGTGGTCGTTTTGTTTTATATTAAACGCAAATTCTTGGCTACTGTTTCACTTATCATATAATTACAGAACAATCTCGAATTCCCTGACTTTGATTCTCTCTGCCAACTTTCAAATCCGGTATATAAACGTATTCTGCAGCTAGTTCTCCCTGGTCTATGTCACCAGTGGCGGTTCCAGGATTTCTTGGTGGAGGAATGAGATGAATTCATAGGAAGTTGGTGGGTGATGAAAATAGAAGGGAAAAAATCAATAAATTTTGCCGGAAAAGGCTGCAAAAAAGGAATTATTGCCCTAATTCTACTACACTTTACAGCGAAAAATAGGTTAACAAACAAATAAAAGGTCATCCGCAGTTTTCACCATAGTTTTACTAGACTTTTACCCAAAAATAGGTGTCACAAGCAAAAAAGTACGGTGGGGGATGCATCCCACTCATCCCCCACGTGGAACCGCCACTGTATGTCACTTACTGCAATAGTTATGGCTATAGAGACCCATCTATTGCTATTTGGTATACGGATATTTAATCACGCGACATAATGTCGCAGAATGTCCTTCGGACATTCAGTTTTGCGGACACTCTATTTCGCTACACCGTCCATCGAGGGATCAGTGCTCGGCTAGCTGAAAAATTTGACTGATTGATCTTGTCAGCAATGTCCATGTGAATAACTGTCATGTGAATAACTGTCATGCGATTAACTGTCATGCGATTAACTGTCGCTTGATTAAATGTCACCAAACCTGTTATTTATATTAGGATATCTGTTTTAACTAAAGTTCATTAGGGCCGGCCCTAATGATAATAATAAATAATAAATAATAATAAATAATAATAAATAATAATAAATAATAATAAATAATAATAAATAATAATAAATAATAATAAATAATAAATAATAATAAATAATAATAAATAATAATAAATAATAATAAATAATAATAAATAATAATAAATAATAAATAAATAATAATAATAATAATAAATAATAATAATAATAATATAATAATTGATTGATTGAAGAAGGTTTATTCAACTCAACTGGATAACATTTACATACACTAAACACAATTATAGTTAAGTCACAGGGTAATGCATGACCCTAAATAATGGAGTAAATGAGAACAGTAAAACAACAAAAAGACAAACTTCAGTCAGACTAAACTAAAAATACATCACTTTAGAATAAACAAGTAGCTAAATTAACAAGTAACATAGTAAACAATTGATAGTAACAGTTATACCATTGCATACAGATATTGTAAACAATAAAATGACAAAAGTAATAAGCAGTTTCAAAATAATAATTATACATCATGGTATTGGGGTCAATGAAATTAGAATGGAAGAGTAACAGTTAATATAGTGAGTAGAAAAAAAGTTGACCTAAGGGATAAATGTATCCCGATAGGTGGTCAACTTGGTATACAAGTATAGTAACCTTTTAAGTAAACCTAATTCAGCAGTGTTTTATGAGTCAATAAGAATATAGTAGATCTAGAGAAACAGAAGTTGGATAAGCTATAATTAGTTAGAAAGAATATATGTATAACAAACAGTGGAATAGAAATAACACATATGGCTATAAGTCATTATTAAGCAGAAAGGATTTAATGGTAGATTTAAATATTATAAAATTGTTTAAACTCTTAAGTTGGTCTGGAATACCATTCCAAATGCAGGGTCCATAATGTTTAATGGTAAAGAGTCGTTTGTTTTAGCATATGAAGGATGCAAATTGTTATTGGATCTGGCCATGTGTTTATGAATGTCATAATTAAGTGTAAAGTATTTATTTATATAGAAAAATGTGGGAAGTAACTTATTTACATATTTGTAGATAAATAGAGCTGTTTGGTATTTGTTTAGGTTTACAATATTGAGTATATGATATTTGAGGTAAAGGTGCTGAGTTTTATAATTATTTCCCATGTTAAAAGTTAATCTAATGGCTTTATTTTGCATTATTTGTATTTTCTCAGTAATATTTTTGTAATTATGGCCCCATATTAAGTTACAGTAGGTAATATATAAATGGATTAGGGCAAAATATAATATATGAAGAGCAGACTTATTGAGAAATTTTTTGATATGATTGATAATGTTGATATTTTTAGCAAATTTTTGTTTAAGAATTTCAGCACATGCTTTCCATTCGAGGTGATGGTCTATTGTGACTCCAAGAAATTTTGTTGAGGTGGATTGTTTAATTTCAATACCATTTATATTTATAGTTAATTGCATATTGGTTATCCTGCTTTTAGAAAAGAAGTTAATAAAAGTTGATTTTTCAGAGTTATAATAATTATATAATAATAAAAATTATTATTATTATTTATTATTATTATTATTATTATTAATATTATTATTATTATTATTACTGATACTACTACTACTACTGCTACTGCCATTACTACTACTGGGCCTACTACTAGGGCCTACTTCTAGGATTGCTATTACTAATACTGCTATTATTATTATTTTCATCGCCTTGGTGTCAATGTGACAATACAGTAGATTATAATGTATAATTTGAGTGTAAAATACTATAAATATTAAATAGAACCAAACTAAATTCTTACCGCAGAGTACATCTGGGATATCATAGTAGATCACATAGGCTGCAAAGAATTGTAACATATAGAACAAACTTGAAAAACAGTTTCTAAAATATTTCTAATTTGTAACTTTAATATTATTTCAGGCTTGCTGTAGAAAAACTCAGTGATTCACAGCAGAGCGTCAGAACAAGGATTTGCATGAAAAGCTCTTGTACGGCAGAATATCAAACAATGGGAGATAATAGATAACAAGATAACAGTAGAAGCGTGCTTTGACACTCACGCAAACAATGAGTGATCAAGCACAACGCTTGAGCAAACGTCCTCTTAATCGTGGAGCAAAAAGATAAGAAAATAAATAGCAGACATTCACAGCGTATGATGTAGGCCTACAGTACACAAGTAAGTAAGTAAGTAATATATCACGAATTTCTGTAGCGATTCGTGAGTAGGTACCGTAGTAGCTGCCTTGGTCTTAATGTGGGCCTCAATATGGGTCTTAATATGGATCTCAATGTGGGTCTTAATATGGATCTCAATATGCGTCTTAAGCGTCTTGTTTGGCATATATTTTTTACAAGATTAAAGACCCATATTTTTGACCGGGCTTATCCACCATAGACTGTCACCCGTTTGTTCGGCCGGATACCCTGGATTTGACCTGGATCTTTAGTGATTTGGATTTGGTGTGCCATCGGTTGATGCTCCTGTGCATTATGGAAGTGGCGCTATAGAAGTTTAAGATTAGATTAGATTAGACAAGTGGCTAAGTTTGAACACAGTGTAGAAGTGCATGTACTATTGGATTCGAATGTCTTATTCAAAATTATTGTTGGACCTAACGTAGTATACAGTTTTGGGTTCTGCCGTTCAAATGGATTCTAAGAGGACCTGAGTTCGTAATCTTTGGCGTTGCTTTGAAATGCTGTAAGATTACATGTTGCGAAATTGCATCCTTTGAAGTTTCACTAGCCATCTTAAGTTAACCAATACTAAATCTCGATTTGAATTAGCATTTTACGTGTATAGCGAACAATATTACTTACCCAAAAATGCAGGAAAGTAGATTGTAAAGCAAGCGATCAGGTATTTTGTCACATCGGAACCCTGTAACATACACGCCAGATATTGCTTGATATTGCAATTATATAAGAAAACGTATTAAATGATGTAATACGAATGAAATAACAAATATTTGTGTTACAAAAACATAACCCTGACTCTAACCCTAAACCTAACCCTAAACCTTACCTAATTATGCAGCTCTGGTCTTAAACTCCAAGGCGGTGATAGAAGGGATTAACCCCTTAACTGGGGATCCCGGATATATCCGTCCATTTCACATTGAGTTACAGTTAAATACACGGTTAAGGGATTAAGTGTCATGGGATTATTTGCTATGAGATTAAAAGACTTGGGGATTAAGTGACGGGCGATTAAGTGACTGGGATTAAAAGACAAGGATTAAAAGACCTGTCACCGCAGTGTAGGGGAGGATTTAAAATGAAATGATTTAAAATCACGATTTAGATCATAAGATTATAAGGAATCACTGGCTGGCAAAATCAATAAAAATTTTGTATCAGGTCTCATGGATCAGTTGTATGCTTTGTATAGGACTACTCAGGGTCGCCGAGAGGGGGCTGGGGGCAAATGCACAGGGGCCCGGCGGCCTAGAGGAGGCCCGGACCGACGATGAAGATGTATTATTAACAGGAATAACACAAAAAAGGAGGTTGCCATGTTATATGCACACTGCACAGGGGCCCGACGAGAGAAAGGGGGGTCCGGGCGTCGAGGACATCATAAACAGCGTGAAAAACGGCGACAAGAACAAAAGGTCATCACTAGTTTCAAAGGTCATCAGGAATTTTCAGACTTGTCGTTTCAGATAGGGGGGCGTCGGCCCTTCTGCACAGGGGCCCGGAAGTTCTCTCGGCGGGCCTGGGCCTACAGCAGAGCTTTGTTATTTATTAATGCAAAGACAAGAAGACAACGAATGAGACTACAGGAACAAATTTACTAGACTAGAGGACAGTAAGGCAAGCGATGAGATTACACAGCAATACCATAGTGTGAATGCATAGATGGGCGAAACATAGTGGTTCTCACACAGGGCAGATCCAACTGAACCACTCTAGACCTGGTTAATATATATTATAAGCAAAAAATTAAACAGAGGGAAGATCCTACTTAACCACTCTTAGCCTTGTTAATATATGTATTATAAGCAAAATTATACACCAGGTTGCATGGTTCAGCGGAGCCCATGTCCATCAGAACAACGCACATCTGTTCTGGATCTTTCCCGTGGTGTTGCTCGATGACCCAGGCGATGTATTGCTTCAGTAGGGGCATGAGATCGTCGGTGGCCAAATTCTCTTTCACATTCACGTACACTAAGACAAATCAACATAAACTGTAACAAACAACTGAACCCGCAGATGTCCATGGGTCCATTTTTAGAACCCAATCCAACCCAACCCATCAAATCTCCAACTCAACCCAAACCAACCCAAGCCGGCAATTGGTTTACTTGATCCAACCCACTGTAATGCATTACAATTTCTTAAGCCATGACTTATTTTCTGACCCAACCCAACCCACCAATAATATGAAAAAGTCTGACCCAACCCAATCCAACCCAACACAACCCATGGGTTAACCCAACCCATGGACATCTCCGACTGAACCCAGACCCGTCGGAACGAATTCTTAGCAGGAGGTGCGTTTCAGGGACGTAGCTAGAGTGTCCGGTTAAATATGTTTTCCTAGGGATGTTCTCAAACTGGCAGCATTCTGAAGGATTAGTTGCAGTGGAAAACTGAGCAAGTCAGTGATAGTCCCATTTTCCTCTCACGTGACTCTAAAGCGCCTCTGAGTTGTAAGTTAAGAGGCGTTATATAAGTCATATAAATGTTATTAGGCCTACATAACATTTCATCGCATTTTGCTACCGAGAGTAAAGGTCTACTGCAAGCAATGTACTCGAAGGCAGTTAGTAATGTAAAATCGCAGCGTAGGCCTACTGGTCAAATTCTGACATCAGATTCGGAATCAGCGTACTCGATATCATATATGCCTAATCCACGTGCTTTACACACACACACACACACACACACACACACACACACACACACACATCTATATATATATATATATATATATATATATATATATATATATATATATATATGCCCTCGGTACTTCATTCCCGATGGACTTATGATAAAAAATTGTCCGGAGACATGAAATATATATATATGTATATATATTAATTGAGCCATACATATGTATACATAGTTATACATATAGGCATAATTAAATTCATATAATTATATATATATGCAGATGCAGCGCTCTAAAAGAATGCGATTATACATACAAATCGGATGTCCAGTCTTGTCTTTACCCTTGAAGTAAATCGCATTTCGATCCTTAATTTCGGAAGGAAAATCATCTGTTGTTAAATCTGCGAAAATTCAACGCTATTGTTTATTTTCCAACGCTGTCTGATATATAGGCCTACTGTACATAATTATACATAAATGCGTTTGATGCACCTGATAGATAGCTGTATGGGCGCCCATGGTACATTTATTCTGTACCATTGGTCCCATGCATTGGGGCAAGAGGGGACATTTGCCCCTCTGGAAAAGGTAAATCTATTTTGTAACTAACTATAATATTTTGGCCTTTAACCAATATTTTCACGCAAAATCACTGCTTGCTTAAAGTCTAACAGTAGGGTCTACCTGATTTTCTTTGGATTCTACGTGACATTCTGACAATCTTTTAAAATTGTCAGATTTTGCACTTGAAAACCTTGCTAAAATATTAACCTCGACCTTTGTGCTTTGTCTCCTGGGAAAATTTCTCTGTGCGTCTGCATGTGCTGCGTACAATGAGTTTTCGCTTTTTATTCACACGTGAATAACCAAAGAGAGGAAATGATCCCGTTTATGACTTGCATCACAGTAAATTGAATATATTAGAACGAGCGTCGCTGTCTAATACGCTGTCATCTGTAGCGCACTCGGGCACAAAATTGGATCCCGGAAATCGTTGACCTCAAGGTCCACTGATAACGGTGGCAGCATTGCTGCTCAAGTTGATTTGTCATCAAGATGGGGTCCAGATGTGGTACGTTTTATCACAAAATCAAATATAGGCCCTACTGTATTATAAGAGTTGCTCAGACAGTTATATATATACTAGGTGATTACCCGTCAAAAATGACGGGGTATTTTGGCTGTTTTACCACCCGATTTTGTGCAAATGCAATAGCATCTTATGACGGGGAGATTGGCTGTTTTACCACCCGATTTTTCGCAAATGCAATAGCATCTTATGACGGGGAGATTGGCTGTTTTACCACCCGATTTTGCGCAAATGCAATAGGATTTTGCGCAATTAATTTCCCTAACTCGCCTCCTTCTCCTTCAACCGAGTTAACGCCCATTCGCATGAATTTTCTGAAACTTGATAGTCAACGTAAGTGTAATGATTTGGCAGTGTCGAACGACATGCAGTGCTTGATTCTCTTGCTTGCTGTGCTGCTGCTGCACGCCGAGCAACAGCCTGCTCCTCATTTTCACTTGATTGTCGGAAAGCTCGTGAACGCTGGACTTTTTTGTTTTGCACGGACGGTTAGACAGAGGAATAAGAAAGCTAAACAATGGTGCAAATCTCATCTTCTTAGCTCTTATATAGCCTGAGATATAGCAAATTCAAAAAAAATGGAAACTTTCTCAGAATTCAAAACTTTCACGAAATTCACCGATAATACTTATGTTCAAACATCGGGGTCATCGGGTTAGAACTGATAGATCTTTGCCAAATGTCAACCGATTTTCAAAATTTTTGGTTTATTTTGTTCCTCTGACATCCCTTTACAACTTTGCCGCTGACCAAAGTGGGGTTACCGCTGAAAATATTTTTCTAGCGGGCTTTAAAAAAATTTGGGGGAGAGGGTGATGTTTTAGGGGGTAAAGTGGACTCTACCCCCATATTTTTTTGTTTTGCACGGACGGTTAGAAAGAGAAATAAACAATCTAAACAATGGTGCAAACCTCATCTTTTTAGCTCCTATATAGCCTGAGATATAGCAAATTTAAAACGTTACAACAATCATTTCTGAAGAACGCTTTTCCAAAAATTAAATCCCCAGTACGGTGACAGCGTCTGAAAATTTAATCCACACTTGAGGGGTAAAATTTTAAAAAATAGGGTTTGAGGTTAGGAAAGAGTAAATATATATAATAACGGGAGGCAGGGCATTGGGAGAGGGAAGGGAGATTTGGGAGGAGGAAAGTGGGTTGTACGGGTTTTCGGAGCAGCGTTGTGTAGGTTTGGAAACGGAGTTTGGGGCCGGTGGGGTAGGGCGGAGCGCTGAGGGGGTTGGGGCCTGGGCGATTGGGAGAGAGATGGGTAGTTGGAAGGAGATAGGGAGAGGGGAAGGGAACGGGGGTTTAGGGCCGGGGCGGGAATGGGTTGGTGCTGGAATGGGTTGGGCCCGGGGCGATTGGGAGAGGGATGGGGAGAGGGAAAAGGGATGGGGAGAGGGAAGGGGAACGGGGTTTGGGGCCGGGGCCGGAATGTGTTGGGGCCGGGGTGATTGGGAGAGGGATGAGGAGAGGGAAAAGAGATCGGGAGAGGGAAGGGGAACGGGGGTTTGGGGCCTGGGCCGGAATGGGTTGGGGCCGGGGCGATTGGGAGAGGGATGGGGAGAGGGAAAAGGGTTGGGGAGACGGAAGGGGAACGGGGTTTGGGGGCGATTGGGAGAGGGATGGGGAGAGGGAAAAGAGTTGAGGAAAGGGAAGGGAAAGGGGGTTTGGGGGCGATTGGGAGAAGGATGGGGGGAGGAAGAAGAAGATGGGGAAAGGGAAGGGAAAAGGGGGTATGGGGCCAAGGCGGGAATGGGTTGGGGCCTGGACGATTGGGAGAGGGATTGGGGTGAGGGAAGGGAGACGGGGGTTTAAGCTGCAATTAAGACGCTTCGTTAAACGCTCCGTTTTGATTAAACAATATTTGGTTGTCAATGACAACAGCGTCTTGCAATACCCGCCGTGTTGCGGACGGACAGACGCGACGGACAGACATCGAGAATTATATAATAAGATATATATATATATATATATAGAGAGAGAGAGAGAGAGAGAGAGAGAAAGAGAGAGAGAGACTTATAGGCCTATACATATATACAGTATATCCCCGCGGTACTTATCTTATGCCCGACGGTCTTATTAAGAAAAAAAATTGCCACGGGACAAAAATTAATGTTTGTCAACTCTCGTTTGGTTCATCGAGGTTGGCAAACGGAAAACGTTCCTCCAAGAGATATATTTATAAATAATATTTCTTTTTATATTATACTAGGTGTTTACCCGTCAAAAATGACGGGGGACATTGGCTGTTTTACCACCCGATTTTGCGCAAATGAAATAGCATTATATGACGGGGGAGATTGGCTGTTTTACCTCCCGATTTTGCGCAAATGCAATAGCATTTTGCGCAATTAGTTGTCCTTCACTCGCCGCCTTTTCCTTCAACCGAGTTAACGCCCATTCGCAGGAATTTTCTGAACCTTGATAGTCAAGGAAGGTGTACTGATTTGGCAGTGTCGAACGACATGCAGTGCTTGATTCTCTTGTTTGCTGTGCTGCTTTTGCACGCCAAGCAACAGCCTGCTCCTCATTCTCACTTGATTGTCGGAAAGCTCGTGAACGCTGAACTTTTTTGTTTTGCACAGAGGGTTAGAAAGAGGAATAAAATAGCTAAACAATGGTGCAAACCTCATCTTTTTAGCTCTTATATAGCCCGAGATGTAGCAAATTCAAAAAAATGGAAACTTTCTCAGAATTCAAAACTTTCGCGAAATTCGCCGATAATACTTATGTTCAAACATTGGGGTCATCGGGTTAGAATTGATAGATCTTTGCCAAATGTCAACCGATTTTCAAACTTTTTGGTTTATTTTGTTCATCTGACATCCCTTTAGAACTTTGCCGCTGACCAAAGTGGGGTTACCGCTGAAAATATTTTGCTAGAAGGCTTTAAACATTTTTCGGGGGGAGAGGGTGATATTTTAGGCCGTAAAGTGGACTCTACCCCCCAATTTTTTTGTTTTGCACGGACGGTTAGAAAGAGGAATAAACAATCTAAACAATGGTGCAAACCTCATCTTTTAGCTTCTATACAGCCTGAGATATAGCAAATTTAAAACGTTACAGCAATCATTTCTGAAGAACGCTTTTCCAAAAAATTAAATCCCCAGTACGGTGACGGCGTCTGAAAATTTAATCTCCTCTTGAGGGGTTACATTTAAAAAAATAGGTATTGAGGCTAGGAAGGAATATATATATATATATATATATATATATATATATATATATATATATACTAACAGGGGCAGGGCATTGGAAAAGGGGAAGGAGGTTTGGGAGAAGGAAAGTGTGTTGTACGGGTTTTCAGAGCAGCGTTGTATAGGTTTGGGAACGGGGTTTGGGGCCGGTGGGGTAGGGCGGAGCGGTGATGGGTTGGGGTCAGGGCGATTGGGAGAGGGATGGAGAGAGGTACGGGGGTTGGGAGAGGGGTGGGGAGAGAGAAGGAACGGGGTTTGGGGCCTGTCGGGCAGGGCGGGCAGGTATGGGTTGGGGCCTGGGCGATTGGGAGAGGGGTGGTGAGAGGGAAGGGATGGTGAGAGGAAGGAACGTGGGTTTGGGGTCGGGGCGGAATGGGTTGGGGCCAGGGGCAGGGAATAGGTTGGGGCCAGGGCGATTGGGAGAGGGGTGGTGAGAGGAAGGGATGGAGAGAGGGAAGGGAACAGGAGTTTGGGACCGGGGCAGGAATGGATTGGGCCTGGGGCGCTTGGGAAAGGGATGGGGAGAGGGAAAATGGATGGGGAGAGAGAAAAGGGATGGGGAGAGGGAAGGGAACGGGGGTTTGGGGCCGGAATGGGTTGGGGCGATTGGGAGGGTGATGAGGAGAGGGAAGTGGATGGGGAGAGGGAAGGAGGATGGGTAAGGGAAGGGGAAGGGGGTTTGGGGCCAGGGCAGGAAAGGGTTGGGGCCTGGGCGATTGGGAGAGGGATGGGGTGAGGAAGGGGAACGGGGGTTTAAGCTGCAATTAAGACGCTTCGTTAAACGCTCCGTTGGTTTTAATACATTTTTGATTAAACAATATTTGGTCGTCAATGACAACAACGTCTTGCAATACCCGCCGTGTTGCGGACGGACAGACGCGACAGACGGACATCGAGAATTATATAATAAGATATATATATGTGTTTGTGTGTGTGCGTGTGTATATTAATATATACTGCGTCCCAATTGAAGTGGCACCATTTTAAAAATCAGTAGTAATTCAATAAATTTTATCTAAAGATTATAAAATTTTAAACACATTAAACATCACCTATTGATGGGCGTAGCGATGGGAGGTATGTCGGTATATATACCCCCAAAACTCATACTACTTTAAAATTTCCAATGTGTTTTTTAAGATTTTCGAAGTTTTTAATGATTTATAGCCCCACTACCCCAAATCTCATCTTACCCCATCAAATTCCTGGCTACGCCTCTTCTACATAAAATATACAAATTTCAACAGAATAAGCCGCACGTTTTACGAGGCATTAATTTTTAAAAGATACGAGCCGACAAACACAAGTTGCCACAATGGGAAAATCACTATTGCAAGCGCGTCATCAGTGGCGTCGAGAGGGGGGTGCGGGGGGTGCGGACCGCACCGGGTGACACCACCTAGAGGGGTGACACTCAAACAAGGATGACCTGTTTTTGCCTGTCACGGTATCTGAAAAGGAAAATAAACAAATATAAGGAGATGACCTTTTTATGCTTGTCACGGCATCTAAGATGGGTGACACCACGATTTGACCGCACTGGGTGACACCAACCCTACCGACGCCACTGCGCGTCATTACGTCGTTTACGATTTCGATTCTGTGGAGGTCTGTTCAACGCCCGTATCTCTGGCAATCTGACGCACACTTCGATGAGTTCAACGCAGTGCCTAATCTAGACTGCGGGTTCGAGTCCCGCAGGAGCCCTAAAGGTCGACTCAGCCTTTTTCGCGGTGGTAACATGAGGAGCAGTGGTAAAAATCTCTGCGATGTCAAAAAGATACGCTACGCGCTACACTAGCCCCGTATCCGTGGCATTGCACACCTAGCTGAGGGCTAAAACAACGCAGATAAGCGCCGCCCTATGAGCCCTAGGCTCGGGAAGGACTTTGACTTTTTTGATTTATTATTATTAGACAATTTAGTCAGTGCAATAAGCACGGCGAAGGCCAAAGGCAAGAGCTCTTTACAGGGGGCACATATAGAAGATATCGAATCAGTGCGTCCTTAGTTTCTTTGCAAAGAGTTCGTCTGAGGTCGTTTTAATCACTTTCTCTGGTAACGCGTTTCATAGTATGGGGTTCTCTCGCGTGACAGACCTCTGGCCAAGTTTCTCCGTCCTGGACGGAGGGGGAACATACATACTGTATGTACTTGATTTGCATGAAAATAAAGCTTATTTGCCATCATTCAGGGGGTCCTGGAAATGTTCTATGCCACTATACTATATGACCAATACGCCACGGTTGTCATAATACAGTAGTGAAAATGAGAAGCCGCGCATTCACTAAAATGGATACTATTTCATCAGATGTGTGAATGAGTCGGGTAGGTCATGCTTCTGAAAACCGTCTGGTAGAAATTGCTATTTCGTTGAAAATATTTCTGTCCAATACGAGTTATCAACGGTTTGGTTTAGTTTGGGTGTCGATGGAACTTGCTTTATTCAGACACGAAGCAATTATATGCCATTATAAGGTTACAATATGTACACAACGTGATCCTTACAGCGGGCTATTCACAGCATAAGCCAGCCGCTGAAACTCGGATATCTGCAATCGAGATTAAATAACGTCCAGCGCCATGTGCACAACTGCATATATGACCGCTTGAAACACAGGGACCCAATGAGCACATGATTACTATATTACATACGCACATGATTAGGCCTACTATATTACATGCGAACAGAATTAATAATTAAAGGGAAAGAATTAATTGAAAGGGAAGGGAACACGCTGTAAACATCACAAGATATAGACTACATGAAACAAAATGTAAACAGACTTGCAAATAGTAAATAAACTATGCCGAAATATATTACAGTCATACAAGTTTAAAAGTTAGTCTACTCTACTGTAGGTAACTGTCTAACAAATTGGCATTACGCGATGCATGCTAGTAGCGTTTAAGAATAGCCCAGCAAGGGTCCAAATTTAGCCAGATACTGTTTTAAAATGACCAGACCACAGAGACGAATATACAGGGACACCGGAAGTACGTGTCCCCAAACCAATCCCACTAAGTTTGCTTATTTGGCATCAAGTCGCAAATCCGATGCGGTACTTTGCTTGAGATTCCTGTAAATGGGAATGGGTAGGATTAAACAGGCGAGTATTGTCTTCCCCTCCCATTTCAATAATTATAACAACATGCATCAGTCGACATGGGGACAAGGCAGAATGATGAATGGAGCACGAGCTTTCCTCCACAGCAGTGGCGGTTCCGAGAACTGTTGGTGGGGGATGCAATGAACTTTTAGGAAGTTGGTGAGGGTGATGCAATGAATTTTTAGAAATAGAAAGACCCCCCCACAATTGTCAAAGGAATTATATGTAAACGGCTTAGAAGAAATCTGTACATTTCATTTATAAAATATAATGCTCAGAATTAGCCTGGCTGTAAAAAGTCATAGTGCAAAATCGAGTTTTCAATTATTGCTGGAAGTGAATTTATCGATGATATTTTCTATGGATATGTCCATATCTTTGTGGATTTATATCGAGGATAATCCGTTTAGACGAGCATCTTCCACTGAAGACGCATTTTTGGTTGGCCGGTGGGGGATGCATTCTCATTCCCCAGCGTGGAGTCGCCTCTGCTCCCCATTCTGATTTTCTGGATCCGCCCACCCTGGACCAACCAGCACTCAGAGACCGATATATGTGGAAAAAACTGACTAAGCTATAAGCCTGCTATTTAGAAAAAAATTCAACAAATAAATCGAGGCAGTACCGCATAATCCAATTGACTTTCGGAATTTGAAGCAGTCGTCAATAAGATCGACTGCTTTGGCAGCATCACCGTTGGCCTTGAGGGTTCGCAGGAACGCCCTTGCATAAGCGTCATCCTTATCGAGGCGATCGATGTCTCTCTGGTCATAGGATCCGTTCTTAATATTGTCTGTGAATAAAAATCAAAGCACCAATCAAAGGATTGACCTTTGCACTGCCTTGAATGGCTGCCAACTCTCGGTTCTTGCCAATATTTTCAGACCTGATCAGATAGTTTCAAACATGTTCGCTTTTTGGCATCTGTAGGGTGTTTATTTACACAAATTTTGACATATTTTACTATCTTTATACTACAGGATTTACTAAGCCACAACCATTTTCCCGAAGGTACCCAGGGTGTGATATCACTTCCTTGATTTGTTTCTTATTGAGTGATTTTCCTAATTGCAGTAAATGTCTTTCCACTTTGCTCTTACTAACTGTAGAACAGCAAAGCATCCAATGGTAACAACTTTTGGCAATCTCTAATAACAGTAGCAGAGTCGCAATCCCCTTTGAAATAAGAGTCTCAAATTCGACATGTAAATTCTAATCGCAAGCCCATGACAGGCTTACATGCCTGTCATAGTACAATGCCAGCAAAATATATCTATGACTTCAAAAATGCCGCAAAGATTATTTTGCGTTAATTAGTGCGTAATTATTGATTTAGCCTGTTTGAACTATGATCACAATGTTAAGAAAACAAACATGCCTAGTGTTAATTATATTCATTCTGTAGCCAAATAACCGGAAAATGTGCGTCATTCAGTTGGCCTGAAACGTTAAAATCGAAAAATCGGTAAATTTATTTATGATGCTTCTGTGTGATGGTCAATACACCTTGACTTTTAATAAAAAATCAACATGAAAATATATAGAGCCTTTGCAGTGCTTTGAATGCAGAATGAAACGGTGTATAATAATTTGCAATTTTCGTAGGCTAGCTGAGATGAACGATATTGGTATTCGCCAACCCTTACCAGAAGACGTTATAACAGTCTATCTAGCAGTGCGATGGTTAAAATGATACCGCGAATGGATGAACACCATAGACATACATAATATAACTATTCATAGTGCAAAATAAAGTATTTTTCTCAATTTAATGATGAGCAAAACAAGTGAGCAATGAAACTCTAACAATAGAACAGGCGGTAATTGAATATTGTATTATGTACATAAAGGCAGAAGCTCTCGCCTATCTGTGAACCAGATGATGGACAGATGGCTTCTAGAATTAACTAGTCGTTACAAGTGTCATTTACCAGCAAACTTCTCTTTGAAACCAGTTCTCAGATGAGGCACATTGACTTGCACTTCCTGTAAAATGAATCCACGGAGAATACTCAAAAAATATTACATGCTACAGTATAGCAGCAATGCTATTGCAAAAGTAGATGTAACAATTACAGGCAATATTGCTGTGACAAAGTAACCGCAGCCAAGCAGAAAAAATCATATTACAAATAGCATTTTAGATATTCACTTTACATGCAGTGTTTATTCTAGCCACCTAGACATTGGGGGGGGGGGGGTTAACATTTTTGGGAAACAGACATTGGAGAGGTCATACTTGGGAGAAAATTCCTTCAGAGAAGGTCTAGAATAAACACTGCTTTACATGTAAGTGTCCCAAATGCTTGAAATCACAATCTAAGTGATGGAATTGGATGCGTCTAACCTTGGGGCAAATCATTGTTTTATACAGGCCTGATCAAACACACCCCCACAAAAATCCGACTCCCAAAAATCCCAGCGCCGACACAGATTTTTGCATCGAACTGTCTGTCTGTCTGTCTCTCTCTCTCTCGCTCTCTCTCTCTCTCCAGCTAAGTCAATTCTTCTCCCAAAGACCAGGAGTCTGGATAAAACACTAGAGCAAATAAAATGAACAACCCGCTCCGTGAATTTGAGCGTATGGACAATATTTTGCAGCTGATATTTATTATGCACTGACAAGGAATTACACAAAAAGAGTCCTTAGCTAAATTTTATGGCGATGTTTCGATTTAGTATGAGTACCGAGTTTTGC
Source organism: Metaphire vulgaris (assembly GCA_018105865.1). Classification (NCBI taxonomy): domain Eukaryota; kingdom Metazoa; phylum Annelida; class Clitellata; order Crassiclitellata; family Megascolecidae; genus Metaphire; species Metaphire vulgaris. The sequence continues at coordinate 148,568 of JACLAT010000072.1, forward strand.
TCTTTTGAACTCAGCGGCTTCACTAAAGTCAACATATGGATTGCGGGCAGCTGGCCAACTCAACAACACTCATTATTTACTGTAGACCTCAGTGAAAATTGTAAAGGTCAGTATTCATCAGGTCACGTCTATCAATTCAATTGTCAAAATAAACAAATCAATGAGCGTGGCTGTCTTATTTTCGGCATTCAACAATTCGGTTTACTTCATTGAAGTTAGTTTCCGGTAGCGCCATTTTGGCTGCTTGAAAGTGTCTGTACGTACTTCGGAATATCGCCGTTCTTGGCAGTTTTACCGACGTCTTACGCTTAAATTTTGCGCTAATCGCGCGGATTGTCGCCTACTTGTAGTTTTTGCGCTTGGAAACATTATCCACACAGGTGCAATATAAATAGCCATTTTGATTGATTGATTGATTGATTGAGTAGACTTCCCAATTCAACTTCCCAGCCTCTCTACAAACTTGTCTGTATCAGCGAGCCCGAAAATAGTTCGCCGACTTCAGATTTAAAGACAAGAACTAAGTTTCTACATTTGCAGGAACTAAATAAAAGTTCTAATCTTCAGCCTTTAGCACTCCTCATGAAGCATAGACCACCGACAAGATAAAGCGTAGACACGCAAATTTGTAAGGGGGCTGGGAAGTCGAGCAGGGAAGTCCTGCTACAAGAATACGCCTGCAATTTATATAATGCTGCTAAATTAAAATTGCCTGTTTGCCTAATGCAAACAGGAAGCAGAGTAGTAACCCGAACCCGGGCATTGCCCGTAATTGCCAGGTTGCCAGGGCGCGGTTACGTCAACGTCTAGACTGATCGAGATAAAGGCTCTCACTCAAATCGTTCACGCAATTTCAACCGAATGAATGCCAACAATGATTAGACGCTCCACAGACCTAGCAGAGAGAGAGAGAGAGAGAGAGAGAGAGAGAGAGAGAGAGAGAGACAGACAGACAGACAGACAGACAGACAGACAGACAGACAGACAGACAGACAGACAGACAGACAGACAGACAGACAGACAGACAGACAGACAGACAGACAGACAGACAGACAGACAGACAGAGAGCCTGAGGCCAAGTCGATAAAAATGTTTGACGAGCAAAAATAAGGTCGCCGAGCCAATTTTGGCGCCTTCACCTGGTCGACACCCCACTGTCTCCTCTGCACGCGCTACTGCCACAGCCATACAGTGGCGTAGCGAGGGAGGCAGTGGGGGCGAACCGCCCCGGGAGGCACTCGCCATGGGAGCGGCATTTTCGAGATTTTCGAATTTTCGATTTTTTATAAGGTTTTTATTTTGCTTATTGGTAAAAAATTTCGGGAAGTTGACAACGTTTTTTGCTTGTCAGGAAAATTTCGGAGGCGGCACTTTTTTCTCGCCCCGGGCGGCACTGCGCCTCGCTACGCCACCGCAGCCATACAATATTCAACACCACACACACACACCCATTTTCTAGTATACTGTAAGCGCCTCAAGAGGTACCTTGACTGAAATCCATCGGTATCGACAGAGTTAATGGTAGGCGGTTGGATATTTTGCAGGTAAGATAGAGGTCCTATTTTCGGCTAGGGGCTACAACCTTTCAAACCTGAGGACACAACATGAAACTGTTTAAGAAACGGGTTGGGAGACACGAACTTTTTTAGTGCAAGAGTTGTGGCCAGATGGAATGGATTGGATGAGAAGATAGTCATGGCCACGAGTGCGAATCATCTTATTATATAATTCTCGATGTCTGTCCGTCGCGTCTGTCCGTCCGCAACACGGCGGGTATTGCAAGACGCTGTTGTCATTGACAACCAAATATTGTTTAATCAAAACGGAGCGTTTAACGAAGCGTCTTAATTGCAGCTTAAACCCCCGTCCCCTTTCCCTCACCCCAATCCCTCTCCCAATCGTCCAGGCCCCAACCCATTCCCGCCCCGGCCCCATACCCCCTTTTCCCTTCCCTTTCCCCATCCCTTCCCTCTCCCCATCCTTCTCCCAATCGCCCACCAAACCCCATTTCCCCTTCCCTTTCCCCAACCCTTTTCCCTCTCCCCATCCCTCTCCCAATCGCCCCCCCAAACCTCCGTTCCCCTTCCCTCTCCCCAACCCTTTTCCCTCTCCCCATCCCTCTCCCAATCGCCCCGGCCCCAACCCATTCCGGCCCAGGCCCCAAACCCCCGTTCCCCTTCCTCTCCCGATCTCTTTTCCCTCTTCTCATCTCTCTCCCAATCACCCCGGCCCCAACACATTCCGGCCCCGGCCCCAAACCCCCGTTCTTCTTCCCACTCCCCATCCCTTTTCCTTCTCCCATCCCTCTCCCAATCGCCCCGGGCCCAACCCATTCCAGCACCAACCCATTCCCGCCCCGGCCCTAAACCCCGTTCCCCTTCCCTCTCCCTATCTCCTTCAAACTACCCATCCCTCTCCCAATCGCCCAGGCCCCAACCCATCAGCGCTCCGCCCTACCCCACCGGCCCCAAACCCCGTTTCCAAACCTACACAACGCTGCTCCGAAAACCCGTACAACTCACCTTCCTCCTCCCAAACCTCCCTTCCTCTCCCAATGCCCTGCCCCCATTATATATATATATATATATATATATATATATATATATATATTCATTCCTAGCCTCAATACCTATTTTTTATATTTAACCCCTCAAGTGGGGATTAAATTTTAAGACGTCGTCACCGTACTGGGGATTTAATTTTTGGAAAATCGTTCTCAGAAATAATTGCTGTAACGTTTTAAATTTGCTATATCTCAGGCTATATAGGAGCTAAAAAGATGAGGTTTGCACCATTGTTTAGATTGTTTATTCCTCTTTCTAACCGTCCGTGCAAAACAAAAAAAATTGGGGGTAACGTCCACTTTACGGCCTAAAATATCACCCTCTCCCCCGACAAATGTTTAAAGCCCCCTAGCAAATTATTTTCAGCGGTAACCCCACTTTGGTCAGCGGCAAAGTTCAAAAGGGATGTCAGAGGAACAAAATAAACCAAAAAGTTTGAAAATCGGTTGACATTTGGCAAAGATCTATCAATTCTAACCCGATGACCCCAATGTTTGAACATAAGTATTATCGGCGAATTTCGCGAAAGTTTTGAATTCTGAGAAAGTTTCCAAATTTTTTTGAATTTGCTACATCTCGGGCTATATAAGAGCTAAGAAGATGAGGTTTGCACCATTGTTTAGCTATTTTATCCCTCTTTCTAACCCTCTGTGCAAAACAAAAAAAGTCCAGCATTCACGAGCTTTCCGACAATCAAGTGAGAATGAGTAGCAGGCTGTTGCTCGGCGTGAAAAATCAGCACAGCAAACAAGAGAATCAAGCACTACATGTCGTTCGACACTGCCAAATCATTACACTAACGTTGACTATAAAGTTTCAGAAAATTCACGCGAATGGGCGTTAACTTGGCTGAAGGAAAAGGCGGCGAGTTAAGGACAATCAATTGCGCAAAATGCTATTGCATTTGCGCAAATTCGGGTGGTAAAACAGCCAATCTCCACCGTCATAAAATGCTATTGCATTTGCGCAAAATCGGGTGGTAAAACAGCCAATCTCTCCCTTTTATGACGGTGGAGAAGGAAAAGGGATGGGGAGTGGGAAGAAGAACGGGGGTTTGGGGCCGGGGCCGGAATGTGTTGGCTGGGGGTGATTGGGAGAGATGAGAAGAGGAAAAGAGATCGGGAGGAGGAAGGAACGGGGGTTTGGGGCCTGGGCCGGAATGGTTGGGGCCAGGGATTGGGAGAGGGATGGGGAGAGGGAAAAGGGTTGGGGAGGGGAGGGGAACGGAGGTTTGGGGGGGATTGGGAGAGGGATGGGGAGAGGGAAAAAGGGTTGGGAAAGGGAAAGGAAATGGGGTTTGGTGGGCGATTGGGAGAAGGATGGGGAGAGGGAAGGGATGGGGAAAGAGGAAGGGAAAAAGGGGTATGGGGCCGGGGGGAATGGGTTGGGGCCTGGACGATTGGGAGAGGGATTGGGGTGAGGGAAGGGGACGGGGTTTTAAGCTGCAATTAAGACGCTTCGTTAAACGCTCCGTTTTGATTAAACAATATTTGGTTGTCAATGACAACAGCGTCTTGCAATACCCGCCGTGTTGCGGACGGACAGACGCGACGGACAGACATCGAGAATTATATAATAAGATCTTATCTGCTGTATGAATAGTTTATATATACTAGAAGCTTTGTTGAAGTTACTGTTAATTACCCTACATTCATTCATTCATTCACACACACACACACACACACACTGTAATGCAATAATGTTCATCTATAATTTGCCCCGCATCGTCAGGGCCGCCGAGAGAGGGAACATGGGCAAATGCACAGGGGCCCGGCAGTCTGGAGGTGTCCCGGGCCGATGATGAAGATGTATTATTATTAAAAAAATAGCACAAAATGGTTAGAACGTTACGTGCACAGGGGCCCGACGAGTATGAAAGGAGCCCGGGCGCCGAGGCCATCATAAATATCGTGAAACACAGTGACAAGCAACAAAATATGATCACCAAATTTTTATGACTTGTCAGGGATCCGTCAGCCTCTCTGCACAGAGGCCCGGAATTTCTCTCGGCGGGCCTGCGCATTATAAATTAATTCAAATCTCTTATTCTAACCACGACACGACAATTAATTAATTAATTAATTAATTAATAATTATTCTTTGAAGTAATTATTATTGTCACAGCACACAATGAAAAACACGTCGTTCGTTCTAATTAATGGCATTAGTTCTGCCAGCTTTAATCTAATGAAATTCTCTGCCAACTGTGGTATATTTAGGTGGTACTGACTTGTGTACTCTTTATATAACTGAGGAACTCGAGAAGTAACTAACTTCTCCTCTCTCACTGGTCTGACTCAAATACCATCTGTCTTTGCTACATCAACGCTATACTATGGTAATATTTGATTAGGCTCTGCGAATAGGCACAGCATAGTAACTGTTAATGCCTTATCAACTAGGTACAGTTCTTGCTTATCTTAATTCAACCAAGTTAGATATGTCCTACAATTACGGACTTGATTTCGACATATTCAGTGGCGGTTCCACGTGGGGGATGAGTGGGGATGCATCGCCCACCGGACTTACTTCAATTTTTTTGCTTGTGAAACCTATTTTTGGGTAAAAGTCTAGTAAAACTACGGGAAAAATACAACTGCGGATAACATTTTTCTGCTTGTCAGCCCCTATTTTTCGGTAAAAGTGTAGTAAAATTAAGGATAAAATTCACTCTTGTCGGCCTTTTTCGGCAAAGTTCATTGGTTTTTTCATCCTATTTTCATCCCCCCACCAATTTCCTACGAATTCATTTCATCCCGCACAAAGAAATCCTGGAACCGCCACAGGATATATTTACGGTATATCACAGATGAAACACACACACACACACATACACACTCACGACAGATGTTAAAACGTTCATTACCTCAGGCTTCGGATTCAAGTCAGCCATCGTAGAATACTCTTTTCAGTATTTTACTGCGAAGAGAAACATACACCACTCGATGAAGGCTGGATCGCTTGTGAATGTTGCAGCTTTAACCAACGTAACGACTCAAAACTGAATCGCCTGTATCTCCTCACAACGCAACCGCACCTACTGTACGACCGGTTCCGCTTTTAATGACTGTTAGTATAGTCTACCACCAATGCGGCCAATCGGCCATTGTTGGCTCATCGAAGGCGAAACAGAAAGCGAAAATGGACGGGAGATTTATGTAACTACAGGAGACAAAGTCAAATTGGCTTTGCTCTCCAGCAAGCATAAGATACACAAGCGTTGTTTGCTGTTTTGACATAATCCTGATTAATGCCATAATCTTCAAAGGGATGTTAAAACGATTGATTGACTTCATTTGTAACAGAGGTGGTTCGAGGGGGCAGGGGGATATATGTCCCCTGGCGCCGAGGTGAGGGGGCGCCAAAATCGGGTATTTGGGTAAGTGAAACGCACAATAAAGAAGAAGAAACACGTGTGACGACCCTTTTTTTGCTCGTCAGCAATGTTAGGGGCGCCAACGGTGCACTTTGCCTTCGGGCGCCGCATACACCCGCTCCGCCTCTGATTTGTATTGAATTAAGTCAAATAACCTCACGGATGTATCTAATGTCCATTGATGAAGTCCTCTAGCGGCCTGGCTCTTAAAGCCTGCAACCTCCTTGTACGTTGTTGCAATATCAATTGCAAATTTGAGAGTACTTAGCAAAACGGTGTTAAGCTGAAATTTATTTAAGGATTATTAAAAGCTGTGAGTCGCATCGTTTTTTAAAAACTTTGACAAATTAAAAGGTAGATCAATACGGACCATCGACCTAAAAGGTAGCGTTTCACCGATAGTGCCTACTGCCGATTATAGGCCGCCGATTATCGGCCAATTATTATAATCATCGACCGAATAGCAATCATTGGCCAGTTAAGGTTTCTTTGTCAATTGTTCAGTTTAACGCATGGACAAATTAATCAGATAAACGCTATGACGTCATTCCATTCGTATTCTAACTGATGGACGACTGTACAGGAATTAATAAAAGGTTAAACAGCAGTCAACAAATTAAATAAATGTGGTATTAAAACATAAACTACACAAACACAATCACTTTGCGTAGTAGTTGTAGTAGTAGTGGTGGTGGCAGTATTAGTATAGTAGTAGAAGTAGTAGTTGTAGTCAGTGGTTAAATTGAGCCGGATCTTGCCGGATCTCCGATCTGGAACGTCTGGCAAGAGATCCGGCACGGCTGACATGAGATCCGGAACGTACTTTTTATTCGTTGTGATCTTTTATTGTTTACTTTAGCACTTTGCATGCACGGACGGGAAAGACAATAAAACGTGGACTCTAAATGTTCGTTTAAAATGAATAAAAAACCTGTGAAGAAATTTTGTGGCTGTTTAACCACTGGTAGTAGTAGTAGTAGTAGTAGTAGTAGTAGTAGTAGTAGTAGTAGTAGTATAGTAGTAGTAGTAGTAGTAGTTGTTGTTGTAGCAAGAGTAATAGCAGCAGTGGTAGTAGCAACAGTAGTAGTCGTTGTTGTAGCAGCATCAGCAGCAGCAGTAGTAGTAGGGGTGGCAGTAGAGGTAGTAGTTGTAGTAGTAGCAGTGGTACTTTCACTTTCAAAGTTTCAGCGATTAATTTGCTTGAGGTTAGAAGTCGCTTTGATCCACGGTCTTTGTGCTTTTTAGCAATAATGCAAACACGAATTACCAGAAAGCCAGGTAAGAGAAAGTTATGAAATCGAAGTGAAAGTGAAATATTCAACGACAACAATTTACATGTAACCCGGTAGCAATTTACGCACGACACTAATTTTTCCGTTTGAACAAATATTCGTTCACTTTTACTTCCTTCAATCTACGATAGCGAAACTAACGCAGGCCTAATACATTATCCAGCTCAGGGAAGCTCAGAGATATTTCACACCCCCTAACACCTCCAACACCCCAATTTTAGACCGAAACCACCCAACAGCCCCATTTCAGCTATGGGATGACCATTTTTGATCGTCAGACTTTTGGCAGGGGGACACCCAGAATTTACCGACACCCCCCAAATTGATAATCCTAGAAATAACCCTGATCCAGCTCCTCCTCAAAACACAGCATGAGATTGAAATACAGTAAATTAAATAAAATGCCACAATATTACAATGACACTAAATTAGAGGTCAAATTTTTGATTGAGATTAAACTGTTAGCGAAAATGAAAAGAATAAATACGTAGTCTTAAATCTTTGCCTAGAACCTGACTGACTAAGTTTGAGTTGTTGATTTACTTACCAGATGGTCTAGCTACTACTAGAAAGTCAATTGAAATTCATACCGAATACGTTCACAATTACAGATATTTCTATGCTACATTACCATGGCATGAACGCTTCAATTGCATCTTGCATGGTTAAATCCATCGACAACGTTTGGGCAGAGCTGGCGCGTGGGGCCTGCAAGGCCTGCGGCCGTAGGGGGCCCCGCCGGCCTCGGATATTTAAGAGTTTTCATTGTTTCTTATTCTTAAGTTATTCCAAGTAAGTTATCGCGAAGGAAAGTTTAAATTAGAATGTATACAATGATTGACTATAAATTTTGAACTTTTTTGTTTGTTTGTCAATCGGTTCAGCGACCTTATTTTGCTTGTCAAGACTTTTCATAAACGTTGCAGGGCCCCTCGTGAAAAGTTGCAGGGGCCCAGAGGGCCCCAAAAGTCACGCGCCGGCTCTGCGTTTGGGTAAAAACGGGTGGATATTTTATTGGTGAGATAGTATACTGTATCTTTAGGCTCAGAATACAAATTCTCTGCTGCACGAATTATTTTGAATATACATAGGCTTCATTGGAGTCAACCTTCAACACGAACAAAAGTTTCGCAGATATTCGCTAGGCAGTTAGCGTCAGCGATAGTTATGAATAAGATCTGAGAATATTATAATAAACCCATTTACATCGGTGTAAAGCATATCGATTTATTTTCCAAAACCGTTCTATCAGATATTTTTAATAACGATGGTAAAAAAGCGTATTACCAGACAGATAGTACTAAGAAATTGCGTTGTCAGACAATGCACAAACAGTACAGTGCATAATATTACTACTACATAACCTTAACCATCTGCCTGATGATGATGATGATGATGATGATGATGACAATGGTGGTGGTGGTGGTGGTGGTGGCGATGATGATGGCGACCAGTGACGTAGCCAAGGGGGTGGTAGTTTGGAGGTTAAACCCCGTTGGTTGCCCGATCCAAAACTTTTATTGCGTATTAATATTCTGCGGGTGGAGGGCGCCAAAATCAGGTCCAAAGTAGCAATAAAGACCAAAAACGAAGCAAAAAGCCTATAAATATAGTTGTATGCGCTTAAATAGTTATAGTATAACTAACTTAGACACAATAATTAATAGGTGACGACCTTTTTGGCTTGTCAGGATTTTCGAAGTTCGGATTGGGAATGGTCATAACCCCCTTCGGGAAATCCTGGCTACGCCACTGATGGTGACGATGACGGTCAGTTTACTGTCCTGAGGTAGGTTCAATTGGCTTTTACGCCTGAGGATGAGATGAACGACGTAGTTTCGCTATGCATTCTTCACAGAAAAGTAGGGGTCCACATTTGACGAGTTCAAGGTCGCTTCGCAGAGGTCACGGAGGGTTTGAACCAGCTACCGTACGATTGTATTGTTAGAATCCTAGCACTGTTCCACCATGCCCCATCATTTGCATTATGCATATTTTTAAAATTACTAAATAAACAATTGCGCATTTACTGTGTTCACAGCGCGAGCGGTAAAAGGGACAATTTAGGAGTAATGAGATAAAGAAATTCTGCAGATTAATTGGTGTTGGTAGCCCTATTACAGAAGATGGAGAAATCAATGAGAGGCTGACCTCTAATTTGTGAAAAACGACTCAACGGAAGTCGACAATTTGGGGTAAGAGCTAAATCGGCCTCATGAACACTTACAGTTTTATCGACCTTTCAAACGGTGCTTCAATTTGCTATTTTGAATTAGGTATATAACGTGATACCTCAAGGGCCGCCGCGAGGGGCAGAGGATGCAAATGCACAGGGGCCCGGCGACCTGTAGGGGGCCCGGCGCGACTTGTAGGGGGCGGACCGGTGACGTATTAGCTTATTATTAACACACCATAAACCCTGAAAAGGGCTGATAAGTAAAATAAATGGGGTCCCGGAATTTCTCTCGGCGGGCCTGGCTACCTCGGAACCTTAAAGACCACACGTTTCAAATTTTAATCACTGAAGTCATTGGGACGTCCATTTCGTACTGTAGGTATCATCATCATCATCATCATCATCATCATCATCATCATCATCATCATCATCATCATCATCATCATCATCATCATCATCATCATCATCATCATCATCATCATCATCATCATCATCATCATCATCATCATCATCATCATCATCATCATCATCATCATCATCATCATCATCATCATCATCATCATCATCAAGTTCTCTGTCCTGGGACAGGTTCAGGGACTGTAGTTGTATGCCTTATTTATTAGACACTTCTGCAGACATCGCATCTTTTGCTAAACCTTTTCTCAGATCTGTACCACTTACGTAGTCATATGCACACATGCATAAGCGTGCATACAAATATACATATATTATTAAACATACACATAGACACGCATACCAACATACATTCAAACCTACATACGGATATACATGCAGTCATACTTGCATATACTGTATAGGCCCCTATAGTCATAGGCCAATATTCATGACAGTATGCACATTACACACAAGCATACCGATATGTGTAGATGCTTACATGTAAATAGGCCTACATATAGACTATACAATCACATCTATACGAACACATGCAAGCTTACAGACATGCAAATACGCCATATATATATATATATATATATATATATATATAAACAACCATATATATACTATATATATGTATATATATATACAGTGGCGGTTCCACGTGGGGATGAGTAGGGATGTATCCCCCACCGGACGTTTTTGCTTGTGAAGCCTATTTTTTCGGTAAAAGTGTAGTAAAATCAGGAAAGTGAAAAAGAAAATCATTCTCTTTTGCCAATCTTTTTCGCCAAGGTTTTATTGTTTTACTCTTCTCTTTTCATCCCCACCAACTTCTTATGAATTCATTTCATCCCAAAAGAAATCCTGGAACCCTCACTGTATATACATATACAGTTATACACACATATGCATACATGTTAATATATTAGACATACTGCATGTTCCGACGCGATTGATTCGTGTATGCATAGGCCTACGTGCATATTGTTTCTCGTGTATATATTTTTGAGTATATAACATTTAAGTTATCATCCTCATTGCCGCTTTGTTTTGCATTGGCCATTGCGGCGTCTACAGAGAAACCGTTTGCAAAATAAACAACGGTCGCTGACAGCTGCCGGCAAGAAAAATTACCTGGAATTGACGTCACCGACCGACTCAGGAACAAAAAACTTTCGCCGACAAACTGGGAGAGAGAGGGGAGTGAGAGAGGAGTGAGAGAGGGAGATGAGTGAGAGAGGGAGAGAGAAATAGGCATATATATATGTTTATGTATATATGTTTATATATATATATAATGTGACGGGCGCCTATCTCTCTTTAAGGGTTATCGTTATCGTCTAGGGGTCTTTAGTATTAATGGAGAATATTTTATCTCCTAGGCCAACCCTATCAACATTAATTCTCTAACAACTTCCTTCTTATGAAATACATTTTAATCTTAACTAATTAATATCTCTTCAACAATAGCGGTCATCAAATCAAATTAGTATTCAGGACCTACAAATTGTTCCCTAAGCAAAGCGACAGTACTAATATGGCAACACGTCGCTAACGACGCTAAGCTACAACAGCTGACTACTATCAGTTTTGAATCAACAATAAAACAAGAGTCCTGCAAAACACAGTGACTCTATCAAATAGTTCCTGATAACCACAACCGTACGATTTCGCTTCGATACGATTATAAATATGTAATTCAACAGTTTAAATAAACAAGAAAACAATCTTTTATCGTCGCCGAATTCTCTTCCGATCGACCTTCGCCTTCGCCGCGTTCCATCCACCTTGTTTTCAAAAACCAACCGTCGACGCTTTTCGTCGTCCACCAATCACCGTTCTCCACGCTCGTCAACTGCCGAAACGACGTCTTCTTATTCGCTGAAACGATACATAGAAGCAAGCACACACACATAGTTAACTTATGCATCAATCTATGCTAATTACCTGCTTAGTAAGACGCGAACTTGTTACCATTACACCCCTAGTACACGAGCCTACGGGATGGATCATCACGTCAATTTCAAAAACCCAAAAATCAGGAACAATCTCTGAAATGAGCTTGTGAAGAACAACTTATACTTCTAACAACTCAACTAATAAACTTGGGGTAACGGTAGAAGACATCACCTCGAGTCAAAAACAACCACTCAACAAAATTGAGCAACTCCTTGTAGTTATATTACATTACTCAGTATCTTACTTACACTAACTTAAACTCTTATATCCTATGCATTACTTACACGACATTACTCGAATGAAAACCTAACTACAGTATTGACCTTACTTAATCTGATGGCCTGCTAAGAATATCTGGCAGCAAGTTATCTCTGCCAGGCCTATGTCTTATCTCCAAGGAATATTGCTGAAGTTCTAACGACCAACGCAGAAGCTTCGCATTATGTCTTCCCATCTTATGAATAAATGTCAGTGGACTGTGGTCTGAGTAAATAATTGTTTTGTCAGTCCCAAAGTAAACACTGAAGACTCGTACCGCTGACACTAAAGCTAAAGCCTCCTTCTCAACAGTCGCATAACGACACTCATGAGTGTTAAGTTTCCTACTATAGTAACACACAGGGTGTTCTATATTATCATATACCTGGAAAAGAACTGCACCAATTGCTTTGTCACTGGCATCCACTGCAACTGCAAATGGACGATTAAAATCTGGTGTCTTCAGTATTGGTCTAGAAGCTAACCTAGACTTAATATCAAGGAATGCATTTTTCTGACTCTTCTGTCCAGTCAAACTTTGCATTTTCTTTAGTAAATTTGTCAGGGCTATGGACAGGTGAGCATAGTGTGGCAGAAATTTTGGAAGTACCCGCAGACTCAAGGAACGACTGCAATTGCTTCCTTGTCTTAGGCCTTGGGAAATTCTGGATGGACAATATCTTATTCTGCAAAGGTTGGATCTGACCCAACCCTACACGATGTCCTAAATAGTCTATCTGAGCGTTTGCAAATTCACATTTGCTCAGTTTAAGTTTTAAGCCAGCCTTATGAATTTTAGTTAAAACTGCATGAAGATGTTCCAAATGTTCAGTCCAGGAGTTACTGAAAATTATAATATCGTCTAAGTAGGCATCTGCAAATTCTTCTAGCCCACATAGGACTTTCTTAACTAGCCTGGAAAACGTTGCGGGAGCGTTTCGACAGCCAAAGGGCATGTATTTCCATTGGAAATGGCCATTTTGGGTTACAAACCCAGTAAGTGGTACTGACTCGGGGTCCATACGGATCTGCCAGTATCCGCAGGTCATGTCGACTTTGCTTAAGTATTTGCTACGCCCTACTTTGTCTATCAATTGTTCTATCCTCGGCATTGGGAACAGGTCAGGGGATGGTTTGATCGTTTAACTTTCTAAGATCTGTGCAGAGTCTTAGAGATCCATCTGCTTTGGGAACAACTACAACAGGAGCACCCCAGGGGCTGTCGCTGGGCTCAATGATCCCATCTGCTAACAATTGCTTTATTTCATTATTTACAAACTTAGTCTTATCAGGGCTTAGCCTATAAGGAGAAAAGTACATTGGCTTGGCATCAGTTTTAAGATTAATTCTATGTGAAATCAAATCAGTTTTCCCAGGTTTATTACTGAAAACCTGTTCGTGTTTGAGAATTAGAGATTTCAACTCTTGGGATTGAATGCAATCCAAATGTTTTGCTTTATTTTCCAACTGTTCTTCAAAAGAACATTGAACTTTCTCTGCAATTTCAACCACATTTACAACTTCTTGTGTATTGTTAATGTCTGCTGATGAATTCCTCTCGAAATAAGGTTTCAACAAGTTCACGTGGCATAGCCTAGTTTGTTTTTTCTTATCAGGTGTGGAAATTACATAATCCACGGATCCAACTTTCTTAACCACTTTGTATGGCCCATGGTAAGCTGCTTGTAATGGTTTACCATCCCTGGGCAACCACACTAACACTAATTGTCCGGGTTGAAATTCTACTTCAACAGCTTTTCTATCATAGTATTTTTTTATCTTGGCCTGCTGCTGAGCATACCGCTTATTAGCTATGTCTATGGAAAATCTAATCTTTTCCCTCAACGACATAACAAATTTTGACACATGGACCTTTTTGATGTGTTCCAGGGTGTCTGCTTTTTGGAACCACTGGTCTTTTAATAGTGACAGAGGTGAATTGACGTGCCTTCCATAAAGTAAATCAAAACTTGAAAATCCGAGGCATTCTATTGGTACCTCTCTATATGCAAATAGAACCCATGGGATTAACTCATCCCACTCAAGGTTGGAATCCTTTTGCACAGCACGTATCATCTGTTTTAACGTGAAGTGGAAACGTTCCAGGGAGCTATTGGACTGAGGATGGTATGCGGAGATTTTAACATGTTTGATGGCACATTGATCTAAAAAGTGCTGCATTACGTCCGACATAAATTCTCGACCTTGGTCAGTAAGAATCTCCTTAGGAAAACCGCACCGGGCAAAAACATCTGTTAACACTCGGCAAACTATAGGCGCCTTATGCTCAGGTATAGGTATTGCCTCGGGGTAGTGAGTGCATAGGTCCATTATGGTTAACAACCACCTGTTGCCGGACTTTTTACACTCGGGTAGTGGTCCGACGACATCTACAGCTATTCTATCAAAAGCATTGGACATGATGGGTAAACTGTGTAGCTTGGCAATATTACCATATTTACCTTTATTAAGTTTTGGCAAATATCGCAAGCTTTAACATAATCCTTTATGTCTTTGTTCATTGAAGGCCAGTAGAAATGTCTTATTATTCTCTGTTTTGTTTTTGTGTACCGAGGTGACCGGATGCTGGGATATCGTGCGCTACTTCTAACAACCTACGACGAATCTTCCTGGAGCAACGATTTGAACAAAACCCAAATCAGACTCCTGTGGACAATCGGATTCCACAAATTTTCTCACCAGAAGACCGTCATGCACACAATAAGAAATTTTGTGTCCTGAAGTTTCAAAATCAATTACCTCTTCAAACAATTCTTTGAGAGTTTCATCTGCCTTTTGCAGCTGAATCAATTCATCACAAGACAAAGCCAACTCCCTACCAACTACATCTTCATTGAAAACCATTGGATCAACTGGGCGATGCAACACCATCGAACCATTAACCACCCCATCCTCATGAAAACCAATGTGAAACTGTGGATCAAAAACCTCCAACGATTCACCAGAAACAACTTCATCATGAAAACCATTTGGATCTGCATCACACGAAACAGCAAAACGTGGATCTTCATCAGAACCCAACACATTGTTCTCAAAAAACTCCTCTAAATTAAGCTCTGTATCATAAAATTCATCTGGCTTGTGGGTGACATCTTCCTTTCGACCCAACAAGTCCTTCTCCAGTTCAATTAATGATTTAGTTTGTGCCTAGTAACAACACACGACTCAAACGGATCATCACTGCCACGACAATCAACGTCTGCACCAATCAGGACATCAATGGAATGTGGCAAACGATCAATCAGCCCACACAACACCTCTCCATTGTTATACACACAATTTAAGTTAATCAACACCAACGGAATCTTCACGACTTCTCCGGTGATACCGCGAATCATTCGAAATTCACCTGTGTCTTGATATTCACTTGGACTAATTAGTTCTTTACTAATCAAAGTCTGCGCTGAGCCGGTATCTCGAAAACAGGTTATTTCTCTTGACTGATTGTGTTTGTTAAAAATTACTGCTTTTGAGCAGAATGGTCTAAAGCTAGGATTGACTGTATTCAAGTTATTTGTTACCTGCTGTACAAAGTTAACATTAGAATCAGGGAAATTTGAGTTTGGACCAAACTTAGCAGTTTCTTCTCTTTGTTTTTTCAAAGCAAAACATTCATTCACAGTGTGATTTTGCTTGTGGCAAAAAGCACATCTGGGTGAGGTTGAAAACAGATTTTTGTCCCTCTTGTAACTTGATGTTCTCCCCTGTGTGTTAGAATTGGACGAATTTCTAAAACTTGTATTAGTCCCAGGCTGCAATGCTCTTTGATTAGCATTGTGGTCTGGTTGAAATCTCCAGTTCATATTATGGTTTGCATTGTCTCTGCCAGTGTGCAATTTGTTTGTTTGGTCTGAATTAAACTCTGGTCTGTAAGCATTTGAATTGAACCTGTTTCTGCCAAATGTGTCATTATTAGCAGAGTAGTTTCTATGGTTTGCTATGAATTGATCTGCTAATCTAGCCAATTCTGCAAGGGTTTGTGCTTGTTTGTCTAACAGCCAAGACTTTAATGCACTGTCATTAATCTTAGACAAAAATTGCTCCATTTTAAAAACTTCTTTCAGTTTTTCAGGGTCATCTTGAGCTCTTTGGCCCACTATCCACCTTTGGAATGGCCAATTTAAACGGGTTGCAAAGTGACTATACGTTTCGCTTGGGTCCTTGGAAAGCTGTCTAAACTTAACCCTATACGCTTCTGGGACCAATTGGAATAAGTTCAAAATAGCCTCTTTGACATTGTCATAATCAAGGGCTTGCTCATCTGTCAACTCAACAAAAACTTTGATTACCCTCCCAGTGACTTGTGACTGTAGCACTGAAGGCCACTTAGTCTTATCTATTTGAAAACTTATCATCGTCCTCTCAAAAAGTGTTAGATAAGAGTCTATGTCACTTGTCTCACTAAATTTCGGCAAAGATTTCTTTGCATTCTCTAGGGACTTATCAGAACCCCCCAAATTAATCATTGGTTCACTTACTCTCTCATTTTGTACACTTAATTTGTGCATTTCAATTTTTTCATTTGCTTCTATTTCTCTTTGTTTGATTTGTGTCTCTAACTCTTTTGTGTGTCTCTGGGTTTCTAACTCTTTTTCTTTAAGTTGAGTTTGTGCAGCTAACTCATTCTCTTTAAGCTGAATTCTATGTATTTCTAATTCTACTTCCAGTCTCTTAAGGGCAACTACCTCTGATTCTACAGGTGGCATTGTGTTTGTTTGTTGGGTGGAGTTTCTGCTACCCACACTTTCTCTATCATATCTGACTTCATTCATCACACTACAGCTCAATTTTATCAAATGGGATTGAAGCTGACATTTTTGTCATGCCTTTTGTGACAATTCCCTTGCTGGATAAATTTGTTCTAAGCTCCTCTAAGCTCATTTCAAGGATTTCTTCCAAGGACAAAGCTGAAGGTAAATCTAAGCCTATTTGTTCTGAGGCCATGGTAACAAATTAGCAAATACAATTCAATGCAATGCAACACAATCACAAACAATAATCTTCCTGCAACCTACAGTTAATCAGCTACAATTAATTTTGGCTGGGTTTAACTGCTCCACTATGAGCTAGGTTCAAATCCTGCGGCACTAACTCCCAACTACCAGAAGGCGAGTAGCGTCAAAACACAGGTTCTATTCCGGACGCGAGTCCCCAATAATGTGACGGGCGCCTATCTCTCTTTAAGGGTTATCGTTATCGTCTAGGGTCTTTAGTATTAATGGAGAATATTTTATCTCCTAGGCCAACCCTATCAACATTAATTCTCTAACAACTTCCTTCTTATGAAATACATTTTAATCTTAACTAATTAATATCTCTTCAACAATAGCGGTCATCAAATCAAATTAGTATTCAGGACCTACAAATTTGTTCCTAAGCAAAGCGACAGTACTAATATGGCAACACGTCGCTAACGACGCTAAGCTACAACAGCTGACTACTATCAGTTTTGAATCAACAATAAAACAAGAGTCCTGCAAAACACAGTGACTCTATCAAATAGACGTACGATTTCGCTTCGATACGATTATAAATATGTAATTCAACAGTTTAAATAAACAAGAAAACAATCTTCAATCGTCGCCGAATTCTCTTCCGACCGACCTTCGCCTTCGCCGCGTTCCATCGACCTCGTTTCAAAACACCAACCGTCGACGCTTTTCGTCGTCCACCAGTCACCGTTCTCCACGCTCGTCAACTGCCGAAACGACGTCTTCTTATTCGCTGAAACGATACATAGAAGCAAGCATAGTTAACTTATGCATCAATCTATGCTAATAACCTGCTTAGTAAGACGCGAACTTGTTACCATTACAATATGTTTTATATGTCTCTCTATATATGTATGTATATAGAGTCTCTCTCTCTCTCTCTCTCTCTCTCTCTCTCTATATATATATATATATATATATATATATATATATATATATATAGAGAGAGAGAGAGAGAGAGAGAGAGAGAAAGAAAGAAAGAGAAAGAGGAGAAAGGTTGAGAGCAGTCGTTGAGGCGAGAGAGGGTCAAGATGAAATTGTCACGCAGGGTGACATGGTTCACGTACTTGGAAAGATGCACTGATGCTATGATAGTAAGTAAGCATAAACAAGTAAACATGTTACACATGTTTAAGTAAACATAAACACTTTCGCATTTCTGTAGAAATGCGAAAGTTTATACAGTAATTGACAGTAGAAAATGTTTCTAGTCGGATAGAGAGAGACATACAGTATGATACTGCAGATAATAAGCTTAATCAGATAGATAGATAACAGCCAGACAGATATAAAGACAAGCATGCATAGATACCGGTAAACGGACAGACAGAAACAGATAGGCTGGTAAAAAAACACCAGCGGGAACATAGATAACAAAATTTAAATTAAATTCAAATTCAGCTATTGGGCAATAGCATTATTGCAGTGTGTTATTGTAGCCTACATTTTTCTTTTCTTTTCATAACTACCCAAATAAGAACTTGCAAATTCAAGTCGGATTTCCTCTAAGTTTGTGGAAATTCTAATCAAGTGAGGTCGAACAAAGTAAGCCGCCTCAAGATTAAGTCAGCAGCACGTTTTCTAAATTTCACTGCAATGCTAATAGAAGTCTACAACGATTTGCCGTCGAAATAAACTAGTCAGTGTTTTATCCAGACTACAGAGCTTGGTTGAAAAGGAAGAGACACATCAGTACAGAGCAAAAATTTGCGTCAGTGCTAGAATTTAGGGATTTTTTGTTTTTTCTTCTTCGGGCAATCCCCCCAACAGGCCTGGATAAAACACTTGACTACAGCAAACATGCTTATTCAAGTATTTATTTCCCCGACCGTCTGCATATATCATTGGATATGTCTTACACGATACCGCTGATCAGTTTGCGTCAGCGTTTGCCAAAGAATGAGTACAATTCGCTCCCTCCCCCAGAACTGCCCGAGGGCTGCGGATGCAGAATGCGAAGCATCCAGGTTGGCAAACCGCCCGTCAGCTGCGAGAGCATCTCTGCCAGAAGCTTCATCGACAGAAGCATTCAGGAATTGAGGATGCGCCTGCATCCGATGTTGTCAAGAAAACCGTGGTACTTTTCCCGGCAGTTTAATTCGCCAGGTAAACCTGTGGCGAACAATCGTCTCGAGTCGTCTGCATTCGAAGTTCTTTAGTTAGAAGTCCAGGACATCAAGAGGTCAGTGAACGCCTGCAAGTATTTTAAACTGCCTACCATTTTTCTCCCCTAAGTCAACCATTTTTCTCATTTTTTAAAAAATTAAATAAAAACAATTTATGAATTATAGTAAAGAAAGAACCGACGCTCCAAGAGATACTGAACGACGATGACGGATATTCATAATAATAATAATAATAATAATAATAATAATAATAATAATAATAATAATAATAATAATAATAATAATAATAATAATAATAATAATAATAATAATAATAATAATAATAATAATAAATAGAATATTAAATAATAATAATAATAATAATAACGTGATTTTTGCAATTTATGAATACATACTGTCAATGTATTTATAGTTAAGTGTTAAGTATTAGTCAAGTTTTTCTTTCTTGTTTCTTGTTGCAATATGTTAATTTTGGATATTGAGAGAATACAATTGTAGGCCTACACAATTGCAAAACTTCTATTCTTTAAGTAATTTATTCATCCTGTGAGCCATCCACTGACAGGTTTTCTCTCACCAAGAATCACTACATTTTGCCTACTTGCTGTCACTGCACCTACTGCTATACTATATTTTGGTAGCAATATACAATATACTAGCCTATATACTGGTAACAGCGGTGAGCTTCGAAGGTAAAGCGCAGGTCTGAGAAAGTAATGGCAGCCTACTCTAGATTAATGGCGCAAGAAACCTGCGTCGCTGCCTGCCTAGTACCCGGAAATCAGCGCCGGGCCCTACGCTCATCCGAGTACGAGACTACCCTTGCCTTTGCAACTATTGCGATGGGACTTATAGCATCATCACCTAAAGACGTTTTATTATCAATTAGCAATAAAAGTATGCAATGCTGCTTATTGTGAGTAACCATAATTACCCTAAAATTAAAATTCTATGATAACATTTTAAATGAATTCTTCTAGAAATTTAAAATAATAATTCCTTAATTTTTATTGCGCAAAAGTGTCAACACAGCTGCTGATATTGCTGTTGCTGCTACTACTACTACTACTACTACTACTACTACTACTACTACTACTACTACTACTACTACTACTATTACTACTATTACTAACAATAATAATAACAATAATAATGATACTCATACTAATACTTCTAGTATTGTTGCTACCACTATTACTGAAGACGACGACGATGAAGATGAAGGTAATTATGATGATGGTTTTGGTGATGACCATTATGCTGATAATGATGATTATGACGAAGACGAAGGCGAGGACGACGACCGTTATGATAATGATAGAAATTTTCTCTGTACATGGAAATTATAATAGCGTTGTCCTTTCTTTGCTTTACTTAGGTTTCAGATGCAAATATAAGCAATTTGTATGCCGTTGATTTTATTTCTAACAATATTTAATATCCCTAAATAAAATTGTATTAATAAAACGAAAGAAGGCGAGTACCAGGAGTCATAATTTGTCACTTTATGTTCAAATAATTATTCGCAAATTCGTTGTATAATGATTAAAGTGACATTCTTCATCTAGGGACACAAATTTTGTTATAAAAAACCAAATTTGAACTTCAAATCATTCGTTTACAAACATTTACTAAAAGTTAAGTTTTTCAGAAGAATTCTAAAAGAATGAATTCTTTTAAGGCAGAAATAAACAAAAGTATACGAAGAGAACGATAAATATCAATTGGTGGTTTAATAGACTCTCTTTTTCTCTCCACGTATAGTCGTATATACATATACTGTACGTGGAGATACATGTATATAGTAACATTAAAATGACTTTCCAATGCAGGACGAATGAATTATTGGTAATATGCGATCTTAGTGCCATGAAACTATTTAAGGGACAGATTGAGGTGTATCGTTCAAGAACCAAGCAAACTGACACAAATCATTATCCACAGAGTTTTGTTTATCATTCTTTCCTCTTCTGTATATATATTCTGACCAGCCGAATTATTTTTTATCTCACTAACTAATCTTGCTTTAGAATCACACAAAGTGAAAAATTAAGACTCACAGTACTCGTCTTCTC
This sequence comes from Metaphire vulgaris, assembly GCA_018105865.1. Classification (NCBI taxonomy): domain Eukaryota; kingdom Metazoa; phylum Annelida; class Clitellata; order Crassiclitellata; family Megascolecidae; genus Metaphire; species Metaphire vulgaris. The sequence continues at coordinate 169,805 of JACLAT010000072.1, forward strand.
TCGTTTTATTAATACAATTTTATCCAAAAAAATTAAATATTGTTAGAAATAAAATCATCGAGCATACTGGTTGCTTATATTTGCCTTTGAAATCTAAGTAAAGCAAATAAAGGACAAAGCTATTATCATTTGCAAGCACAGAGAAACTCTTCTGGCGGCATGAACTAAACACAGCAAGGCGTAAAGTGTATAAAGCGGTCTCCATAAAAATATTGACAAGACGCAAGGATATTCCCGCGAAAATAAGAAGGCAGATGGAGGCGAAACGCGGCGTGGAGCCTACACCAGAAGCAGAATGCAATAACCCGAAACCCTGGGCGCATTATAATCGACATCGAAACCGAACTGCTGGTGCAGTGATGAAAACCAGCGATGGCTCGAAGAGTCGTTCGCTGCGTCCTGTCAAGAAAAAGCGTGCCGAATAATAAACCTTAGATTATCTGCAGATATCAACCGCGTGACTTCAGACTATCGGCACGGAAAGAGCTCGGATCGTCTGCCTTCGTAATAAAAAAGTACGTCAGGCCCAGACTTTTCCGTGTCTAAGTGTCTAATGGATGCGTCTAGGTTTCCAGGTGCTAACGGAGATGGCTCTGTGGCGTCGGATGGGAGGGATCTACACTGTATGTACTTGGTTCAACTAAGCCCGAAAAGAAAATAATATATTTTGGCTGCAGACCAAGAGGAGACAAGAGTGAACGAATCTTATCTATAAGCATAAACACACAATAAATATACGATATATTTATACATAATCAAATGATAACAATTTCACATTAGTTCGACGATTGTTAGAAGAATGAATCGTTTCACTAATGTAACATTACTTTTTATTTCTTGTGAAAAACTGGATCAATTTACTCTTGTTTCTAGTGCTTTCCTTCTACCGTTAGGTCGGCGGATCAAAGTTCTCGGAAACTTTGATCAACGACACTTACGCCGTGTATCAAGTAGCCTTGGAACCATAAAGCAGACGGCAGCGTAAACCATTAGCAAGAATCACACCTGACCTCAAAATCAATACCGATGCACTGTGAAGAAATAATACAGACACTTTGGGATTTTCTTCTTCTGGCAAATGTCGCAAGAATCACACTCTTTAGACAACTAAAGCGTATAGAAGTACAAACAGTGGTCAATATTTATCATAGTTCAATGGGGTCGAACCACTGACACCTAATGTTTTGCCTCCGATGGTGCTCAGAATGGCAAAAACCAGATTGTCCTAGACCAGGGATATTCAACCAAATTTCATGAAAGGCCAAACAATTTTTATAACTAGTGCCTGAGGGCCAGGTGCTAAACTTTTTGAAAGTTAAAAACTATATTTGATAAGAAAGCTGAAATAGGTAAGCTGAACCAGGAATATTTTTACACCCCTAACACCCCAACACCCCCATCTGAGACCGACACCCCAACTTTAGCCTGGGATGACCTTTTTTGCTTGTCGGACTTTTTTGCAGGGACCCCCAAAATAAACCGACACCCCCAGTTGATAATCCTAGAAATAATCCTGAGCTGAACACAGGACATATAAACTATTTCGTATGTATTATAACAAAGTTTTTGATCGTTTCGGTAACTGCGCGGGCCATTTCAAATTCCTGGCGGGACGGATCTGACACGCGGGGCCGTCAGTTGAATACCCTGTCCTAGACAATCTGTGGGCATGGTAAGTCTCTTAACACAGCGGCAAATTGTCCATTGTTTTACTGCAAATAAAACTCACTTTAAAAAATGCAAAATATAAGCCGATAAACAAAGGTCAGGATCCTATACTGTAGTCCAAGGGATACATCGTAGTTACTTCTATCTTTCAATTCTTTGAGTAAACCAGCTACAGGCTACGTTCCCCTCTTTTCTGGCGTTCGAGAACAACGTGCAGCAGCAGCAGCCATTCTTAGGCGATTGTTCAGATGAGCAGATGTTCTGCCGGGCACAAGGTTCTTGAGTGGCCAGAGTGGAAGTAAACTAATGATTATGGGCTCAAAGTAGGCCAGATTCGGTGCCTTGATTTGGGATATATACGAGGATCAACAGTTTACGCTGAATTGTAAGCAGTCTTCGTCTTCCCAAGCGGTTAATTTGTCGACGCCACTTTACTGTAGACCTGAAAAAGAAACCAGATCAAAAGTTCCAGGTATTCCCATTCCCATAAACATTTTATTTTTATAAATCGCCAGAAAGCCGGGCTGTATAGTCTATCATTTTGATATTTATCGTTAAAATGTTCAGTCTAGTTCGCGTAGCCAGCGGTGGTCCGTTGCGTTGCATCGATACTATGTCCTCTAAGAATGTCACGTCGCCAGAGGGAGGTGAGAGGGATGTTGTTGCCCTGTCGGAGCTGATCAATCCATTTCTTTTCAGGACGCCCCAGAGAACGCTTCTAGTTAAAATGTTTGCTGATTGAAAAATTATAGATCATGTTGACTGATAATTTATAACCAAGTATAATGCCATCAATAATCTATACAATTTGGTAATCTAAAGGAAGCTGCATTTTTAGCTAATGGAAATTACATCAATTGAATTCTTAGAAGTATTCAAATTTTGACGCGTTGGATTTTGCTTTAAATTTTAAATTTTCGTTAGTGTGCTACTACTACTACTACTACTACTACTACTACTACTACTACTACTACTACTACTACTACTACTACTACTACTACTACTACTACTACTACTACTACTACTACTACTACTACTACAACAACCTGTACTTCCACCACCAACACAATCACTACTACTACTATTACTGCCACTACTGCGACTACTATCACAACTCCTGCTGCTTCACCAACAACAACTAGTAATAAACTGCCACTAATACTATTGTTGCTGCTACCTATACTAGTGCTACTACTACTACTACTACTACTACTACTACTACTACTACTACTACTACTACTACTACTACTACTACTACTACTACTACTAAAACTACTACTACTACTACTACTACTACTACTACTACTACTACTACTACTAATAATAATAATAATAATAATAATAATAATAATACTGCCAATAATAATAGTAAAAGTAATAATAATAGTAATATTTATTTTTATTGTTGTTATTATTATAAAAGAATTTCCTTATGGATTTTGAAGCCAGGATAATAGAAGAGGGCGTTTAAAATGAAATGAACAAAGCGTTTGATGGTATTTAAGTGTTTTCCCTCATCCCTTACACCCTTTAATTACTTCGGTTCACGATAACTCGTATATTGGATTCCGTTTTTGTATCTGCGTCGAATTCTCTGTCTGGACGCTGAATAGCCATTCAGACTGCCCTTCGGAGCTTTGTTACGAATGAAAACAAACAAGTCGCCTGTCTCTGTTTATGGCGTCAGAGATTAAATTAAATAATTGATTCGTATATTATGTATATGTCAGTTCGGTTTCATTGTCAGTACAGTCGTGGCAGTGACAATAATAACGTGCCGCTGTTAATTGATTTGAAAGAACTCAACAATCGAGAAGATGCTTGGCATAGACTTTAAAAACAAAAGTTCGACGGAATCTGGTAGGCCCAGATCTGCTTCGGATAGACATTCTAAACACATGAGCAACTGAGTCTAAGAGGATGTATCATGTTATAGACTCAGAAATACATGTCTGCTTAAAGAATTTGTTTACAGTCTGACCGATGCCTATGCTATGATCAACATACAGAGAGAGAGAGAGAGAGAGAGAGAGAGAGAGAGAGAGAGAGAGAGAGTATGTACTATGTGCGGTGGAAGAGCCAGGATTTCCGGAAAGGGGAGTTGGTTTTGGTTTTGACCGTGACCAATTTTGGAAAAATACTGACAAGCAAAAAAAGAAAAAGAGTTTCTCCTCATTTTTTTCCCCGACAAGCAAAAAGGTCATCTCGTCTTAAACCGTTACATTTTATAGCCAAGGGGTTTGACCCCAAAGTCGCGTCAAAAATTTAAAGTGCATGAAAACTCATTAAAAATATTTTGTTTTCGGCAGCTAAGAGGGTTTTAACCCCAAACCCACCTTGGCTACGCCACTGGTACTGTATAAGTTTTGCTCGAAGCCTTTTTGATCTATACGAAGCGATTAGCCTACGGTCAAGACACGCAGAGCGAAATTGTCGGGATCTTGATTCTTTGCCAAACAACGCTGCGAGGATAAATGCTATACGTTGGCAAAGATTGTCTAATTGTTAGTAATTAATTAATCTTTGCATCATACGGCTATGAATAATTCTTCAGCGCGCATTTAGAAGACTTGTGCCTTGAAGCTGCGTGGATCGCTTAAGAAGAGAGCGTCTTCTCAAAACCAGTTATTATGACGTTAAGATCTCTTGTAATGGTGGTGTTCTAAATCAATCTGTACGGTTTCGAACCAGTATGCTCGAAGTACTAATGATTTGTGCGTGATTTGAAAGACTTGTACTATAAACAGTTAGGAACTGAAAACCTATTGACGAGTTCAACAGGTCATTGGTCATTGTCTAATTGTTAGTAATTAATTAATCTTTGCATCATACGGCTATGGATAATTCTTCAGCGCGCATTTAGAAGACTTTTGAATTTATATTGGGTACGTAAAGGTTCTTGTGCAAGAACGAATAGTAGATGCCTAGACGGATCATGGTATTTGTGCTAATCCATTGAGTAGCTTAGGGGTGAGGGTAGGTCAAAAGAAGTCAAAGTTCTTCCCCGAGCCTCACGGGCTCACAAGGCGGCGCTGACCTCCGTTTCTTTAGCCCTCAGCCAAGCGTCCAATGCCACGGATACGGGGCTAGTGTATCGCGTAGCGTACCAGTTTGACTTATCGCAGAGATTTTTACCACTGCTCCTCATTTTACCACCGCGAAAAAGGTTGAGTCGACCTTTAGGGCTCCTGCGGGACTCGAACCCGCGACCTCCTGCTCCATCGTCCAACGTTGTTACCACTCTGCTAACTTCCCGCCCCGTCTCCAAATCGTGGAGAATGCACGAAAGCAGACACACAGCGCTAAACAGGACAACGTATTTTTGCTCCTCATCACTTTTTTTACACGGACATGTTGATAAGCCCTCCCCTCTTTCCGGAATCCTGGTTAAGCTCATTGGACTACAGCAGAAAATTTATATCTGAACGAAGACGAAACAATTGGACAATCCGACAGCCACTAGATATACAACGTATATCTTATACCTCCCGTTTTCCTTGGTACGCGGCAGTTTTTCTTGTCCCCCTCCCTCCCCACCCAGAAGACGGACGCCAAGCTATTTAACTATTCGGCCGTATACGCAGCTGCTCACGTCCGTCAGATTGCAGTTGATCCATTTCCAGGCGCTCGATCGACGGCCCGCCCTGGAGTTCCCCGAGTCCTTCCCTCTCATCTACCGTTGCCACTGATTAACGGCAAAAACGGCAGGAATTCTTTACATCTGGTTTCGGATTCCGTGAGATATTTTTTCTTCGGAGCAGACTTAGGTTAATTGTTGAATGAATGCCGAATGCGGTTCGGAGCGCAGGACAGCAGTCGCGTTGGTGTGCCAAGGCCTGCATCACATTTTCGTTTAGAATTTCGTTTCTTTTATTCTAATTAGTTTCATTTCTTTCTATTCTATTTCTCCTCTTTCTTGAATCAACGCATATTAAATCGACCTAATTGCAAAATTAACTACAAAATTAAACAAATTACCTGCCTTGCAGGATATTATATCCCTTTAGGTAACCTTTCTCTCTCTGAAATCAAAAAAATGAACACGTATCTTTAGCTATAGCTAATGAACATATATAATTGTGTACACCAAAATCTTATGTAGCCTACTCTTTCAAATATTATGCTTGCCACGTACTAACCAATTACTTAGAAGTCTACTTTTGTAATAGTTAAGTTTTTCATTTTCTTGTTTATCTCAACATGCAATTTAGAGGTCAAGAATTTTAAAACAGTTCGTTGCGAAGAAGAAAGTGCGTCTAAACGTTTGCAAACCATTGTATTTTAGGCGTGTTTTCGAGACGTTTCAAACATTTTTTTGACACGGTGCAATTCTATGAGCACATCACAGGACATTTTGCTAATTTTTCAGTAGACACTACGATTTTTGCCAAAAGACTACATAAGAAATCTTCATTATTTTCCACTAAAAATCTACCTAATGACCTGTTGAACTCGTCAATAGGTTTTCAGTTCCTAACTGTTTATAGTACAAGTCTTTCAAATCACGCACGCACAAATCATTAGTACTTCGAGCATACTGGTTCGAAACCGTACAGATTGATTTAGAACACCACCATTACAAGAGATCTTAACGTCATAATAACTGGTTTTGAGAAGACGCTCTCCTTTTAAGCGATTCACGCAGCTTCAAGGCATTGATGGGTCTGGGAGTCATGATGATGATATCATGTTTCCGTAATTTCAACTGCCACAATATCGACTGATTATTGTTTCAAGGCAAGACGATACGGTTAAGTGAATGGTCGGGCTTCGAAGGTTGGAGATATTCGCGGGAGGCAGTCTGCGGCTTGCCACCCTAAGTTAAAAGATGAAGGCTTGAGACAGGCGGTCGCCCATCACGATTGAGTTCTACATTTGGAATGATATTCGCGGACAACTGTCACTTTGCGCTAATCAATCTTCCAAACTGCTTGACCTTCTCTCTGGTTAACAAGCCATTCATCCACTTCATCAAATAGCCATTGAAATACCCAACCCAGCCCTCCCACACGCCCAACCAGCCACACGCCCAACCACCATCATCCATCCATCCATCCCTCTGTCCGTCCAATCCGTTCATTCATCTATCAATATATCTGTATATGCATTTCTAGAGCCCCTTGATGGCAAATGAATTTCATGGGTCGTTAAACTGCACACACACCCACCCACCCACACTACGCACACACACGGCATATATATATATACACTTTTTTTATTTTGGCTATAACTTTTTCTAAATTTGACTAATCTTGACAAGGCTTGGTGAGGAATGTAAGCGAAAGAATCCCAAACGCATGTATAATCAGGTTGCTCGCAACATGTTTTCTTTGTTGCAACGGAATGTCACGAAACAAAGCACAACTTAAGTATTCATCCATATGGTATAAACCTGGGCAGACAAAAGAATAAGTTGTTTTCTAGCATTTTCTCTAAATGTAGTGATCATCGTCTGGACTGACAACAATATTTCGACTATATCCGTTCTAACGTTATATTCAGAACCTAAGACTATGCACCTATATACTGCGGGAATACTTTCCAGGGCATACATACTGTAAATACACGCGAAAGCGGAGAGAAGAAACAACAATTATTCGCAATAACAATATCTCTCTTTCTCGGTCAGGATCAGGTTTGCTGTGTCGGCGACGTTTCGGGAGACTTTTGCACACGACAAGATTGAAATAATGAACACCAAGTTAATGATAAAATTCGGTTTATTTTCTCAAAGCAGGAAGTTCATTAGAAAGCAGATTTATAGTAAAAATATTTCATAGAATACAGATTAGTGCGAAACTAGGCAAGGCAGATTGGCATTTGAGAGTTTACCAGCGTGTGGAAAATTGGAGAGTCAACGTTATAATGACAAAAGATGACACAAAAATTATAATTTCTAATATTCACAAAGAAATTGTAGCATAGAGATACACATACACATCCAGGTCTTTTGCGGATTGATCTTGAGTACCATCGACTGGTACCTTTTGATCATTAGAACTGATGTTATATCTTGAAGTGCTTAGTAATAATGATAACAGAGACACTTATTATATTGTAGTAGTAATTGTAGTAATAGTATCAGCAGGAACAGTAGTAGTAGGGTCTAGTATTAGTATTAGTACCAGTATTTGTGACAGAAATTGATATAGCAGTATAAGCAGCAGTATTAATAATAGTAAAGTAGTAGTGTTGGTGGTGGTAGCAGTTGTAGTAGTAGTGTTAGTAGTATTAGCAGTGGTGGTGGTAGTAGTAGTAATAGTATTAGTAGTAGTAGTAGTAGTAGTAGCATCAGCAGCAGTAGTAGTAGTAGTAGTAGTAGTAGTAGTAGTAGTAGTAGTAGTAGTAGTAGTAGTAGTAGTAGTAGTAGTAGTAGTAGTAGTAGCAGCAGCAAGTTATAGTAGTAGTATTAATTCATAAGAGCTTTTAAAATTTGGCTTTAGCGTGCATGCTAATCCTATTTCTTTATGAATTCGGCCTCTTCCTCTTACCTTTTCTCCTCTTATTTTTCTTCGTATTTTTCTCTCTCTCTCTCGTGTTCATATCTAAATTTCAATTAATCCTGTAAGTAGATTCTACGGGTTACTGACTCTAATCCAATATTGCAATCACGGACGGACGCATTTCAGCTTCCGGCCTATCGCCACTCTGTAATCAATTCGCTCCTTTTTGGCACTAATCGTGCAGATTCGCGAAATTCTCTGAACATCGTCGAAAGGTTACGGAAATGACTTGTTGGAGGCGATCAATCGATGAACATTCTTCGCATATTCGAAAGCTCTGCCGTAGGATGTGTATCGGAAAGAAGGATTACATAGACTGATAATGTCTTCAGACGTTGACAAGTTGTTCAAGCGACAGCAATTGAGAATTTCCAAAAATAATTAAGACATTGCACAATCTTGGCCTATCAATTTTTCATCGAGTTATACAGCGAGTTGCAAAATCTCAAACAGATGTTACTTTTTCGCAGCTCGCATGTAATCATGCCGATCTTGCTTACCGCTTCACGTATTAGATTGAATAGGTGTTAGTGTGGGCAGTGTAAACTTACGCCAATGTGATAGGATCTGTGTCTATACAGTAAGTCTTAAATTTTGTTTTGTAAATATGCAATAGCCATGCATTAATGTTTTGAAAATAGGACTGATTTAATGGATTTGACAATGAGAGACTACGATCCAAATCAAGGGCATTTACCTAAATGGCGTTACAGAAGTTCAACGATGATTATTATATTGATTCTTTAGATGATTATTTAGATGACTAATTTGATGATTATGTTGAAACTTTCTACAGTAGATAGGATAACCGATACGAAATTCGAATTAAGTATCGATTGTAGGGACCGGAAGATTAGGTCTTAAGTAATATGATTGATAAGAAGTAATATGATTGATAAGAAGTAATATGATTGAAAAGAAGTAGTATGATTGATAAGAAGTGATATGATTGATATGAACAGCCAAGATCACTTCTAGATGACTGTCCAGCTAATTTGTCAGCCACAAAATCCGACAATGACTTTTGGCTTTCTGGTCACTAACAGAACTCGATTTTTTCGACTGAAGTTAAAAGACATTTTTAAAATAAAGTCATTAATATGATGTGCAGTCTTCACACAAAAGCCACGTCTACACAGGACAGATCAGACCGAATCATTGAAGGCCCAGTTATCATCATCATCAATCATTAATTGTCATTGCCATTGTGAATGTCAGTGTCATTATCATTATGGGGCATCAGAGTTTCAACACCTCAATCCATGTGCTATTATTTCATCTCAATCCAAACAATACTATTGAAGTTTGCATACAATTCTGTCGGCCACGCTAAAACTTTCACGACTAGACTACTAAATGTTAATGTGAACAGAGTAAATTTACGTTATTAGGCTATAATAGAATCTGTGTCGATAAGATTTAATTTTTGTCTTGTAAATTTGGCTTTTGGATTAAACCAATCTTAAACTTCTATAGCGCTTCTTTATAATGCACAGAGGCATCAGCCGATGACACACCAAATCAAAATCACTCAAGCTCAAGGTAAAATCCAGGATATCCGGCCGTGCAACCAGGTGACAGTGGTTCTCAAACTGGAGTCCGCGGTCCTACAGGGGACCGCCAAGCGGTTTCAGGGAACCGCAAAGGGATTACTTTTGCAATATAGGCCCCTATCTCAAAAACACATCAGAAAACAAAACACACTGATGGCTCTTAGAGTGCTGATTCCTCCTAAATTTAAATGTGATGACTAACGCTTGCAATTTTCAGATTATATAATTTGTTGTCAAAACAAGCGGCCTATGTGTTAATTAAAGCTAATTTAAAATTCAAATTTCATAACGTCCGCGAGTCATCAAAAAATTTCTAAGAGGCCGTCACGCAAAAAACTCCTAAAACGTTTGAGAACCACTGTACTGTAACTGTAAAAGTAGCCGTCTTGAATTAATTATTTGTGTTATTATAGTGACTCTATAATTAATTATTTAACTTAAATGTCTTGATTATATATAGAAATTGGAACTATGGAGATGTCACGGTGTATCTGGAACGCCGTCTTTATTATCGCCGCCATGTTGGACGTGGCAGAGTGCCAGAGAATTCCACTTCGGACGAATGATCCGTCTCAGTTGGACCTAAGCGATGCTGAACTATACGTCGGGTCCAAGATGCTTCCGGATGGAGTGGAGATAGTGTCTTATCTCAACCAATATATTGCTTCCAGGTCAGATACTATCAATCCACCAGAATTCTATTTTAAGAAATAGAAATCTTTATTCGCAAACTCAGTTAGCATAAGATGGACGTCATTCTTAACTAACAATTACACATTCTGTTATAATGCAATTGAAAAAATAAAGTGGTTTCTTAGAGAACCGAGGTGTAAAATAGTGTTGACGATTCTTAACAATGTCATGTGTTGGGTTCAATCCAAGCAAATCTGTTAAGCTTCTTTTACAGCTTGAAGCTACAGCTTCTTTACAGCAATATTGACTTGTTGAATATGTTTATTTTTGTCAATCATCTTGCATTTCTTAATCAATTACTATTACTATGTAAAATATTAATTTACTAGGTACCTCTTGGCGGGAATTATGTTTCCCTTTTGGTATCCTTGATTCCTTGTTTCCATCAAAAGTATTATTTTGATTAGCCAAATCAGCTGTTATTATTTTAAATATAATTTAATGGTTTGTTCTAAATGTTATGTACGATATTGGAAATATTGGAAATAAAACTTCAAACTTCAAATAAATGTTTGTTGAATTACAAGTCAATGGCAATTATCGATTTCAATGGGGATTGGAAAGAGGTTAATCCCACTAAACCCAGTGAGGGTAGAATATTTTAGATTGGGACTAGTCTGAGTCTTCAGCTTTTTGAAAAATTGATCTATGATACATAGAATCTCACACAAATTGCAAGCGGCTTTGCTATGCCTTTTCTCAGAATCAATTGAAAATTCAGGATGGAGTTAATATTGCTTTACATTGCATTGTTTTAGCGAAAAGGTCTGAGAAAAGGAGATAAGATAGGATTGGTAAATTGACGCATATGATTACATTGATCCATAGCTTGAGCAGTGATGAATCTATCCACTTTTATAGGCGTCAGGAGGGCGTCCAAGAAGATGCAAATGCATTTAATTAGGCATTTATGAAAAAAATAATAAAAGACTACTAGATACAGAAGTTACCTAATGGACACTAATTAATGGTGAGCAATTTTATTCTGTTTATTACACGTAGCAGAAGGATTTTAGTGCATTACTTGTGAGTTTTGACTCTGCACTAGAACGATGCTCGCTTCGCTCGCGCTCGCTTCGCTCGCAGTGCAGGATAATACTAATCCAATACCTATACCTAATACCCAATCATTGAATTCATGCTGAACAACATTTCAATGATCGCCACCTAGCCAAGCTCTGCGCCACGTAATAATTAGGCCTATGTACGTTAAAATCACGCAACTGTGACCATTTGTGACGCTGTACACGTATTTTTTGTGTACGTTAAAATGTACGTTAAGATCCTGAAGCTACGAACAATTGTTACCAATAGCAACGTCGTCGCACGCCCAGCCCTCTGACGCTGCAATGACTCGACTAAATGACTCGACTAAACCGGTTCTACGAACAATTGTTACCAATAGCAACGTCGTCTTCGAACATCGTCCACCAACGCATCGCGACGTAAGGACTAAACGGTCTACCAATAGTCAACGCTCGCCCACCAACGCATCGCGACGTAAGGACTAAACGGTCTAAACCAGCGGTTCTCAACCTTTATAGTGCCGCGACCCTTTTAATTCAATTCCCCATGATGTGGCGACCCCCTACGGTAACATTATTTTCGTTCACAATTAAAATTCACTGTTAAAAATAATAATAATATGACAATCAAATGTTTGAAATCGTATTTAATTGTCTCCACGTCTATCTTCGAATGACAATTATAGTAAAACAGCTAGTACGTCGTAACTACCACTGAGAAAATTTTGTACAATAACAAGAAAAGAGACAACTCCATATTTCTGATGGTCTCGGGCGACCCCTGGCAAATCGTCATTCGACTCCCTTGGGGGTCGCGACCCACAGGTTGAGAACCGCTGGTCTAAACCGTCTACCAATAGTCAACGCTCGCCCACCAACGCATCGCGACGTAAGGACTAAACGGTCTAATCGCGACGTAAGGACTAAACGGTCTACCAATAGTCAACGCTCGCCCACCAACGCATCGCGACGTAAGGACTAAACGGTCTACCAACAGTCAACGCTCGCCCACCAACGCATCGCGACGTAAGGACTAAACGGTCTACCAACAGTCAACGCTCGCCCACCAACGCATCGCGACGTAAGGACTAAACGGTCTAATCGCGACGTAAGGACTAAACGGTCTACCAATAGTCAACGCTCGCCCACCAACGCATCGCGACGTAAGGACTAAACGGTCTACCAACAGTCAACGCTCGCCCACCAACGCATCGCGACGTAAGGACTAAACGGTCTAAACCGTCTACCAATAGTCAACCAATCAGAACGCTTGAAGGTAACAGACAGAGAGACATACAGATAAGAATCTTAATATTATAGATGTACACAGTCCGCCAGGTTTCATCGGAACAAGAAATACATTTTACTAAGTGTATCTCCTTATATTGACTTCTATTAAATTGGTCTTTGTAAGTGCTTTCGCTCTGATTAGTATTCTGGTTTTAAACGGATCTGATATACAGTTCATTTTTCGAGGAAGATTTTATGGAGTAGAATTCTTACATTAAAATAATGTCATTATTAATTTTGCTACCAGTACAACGACTACTGCTGCTGCTGTTGCTACTACTACTTACTACTACTACTACTACTACTACTACTACTACTACTACTACTACTACTGCTGCTACTACTACTACTACTACTGCTACTACCACTGCTGCTGCACCACCTGCCACCACCACCACCACCACCACACCACTACCACTACTGCTGCTGCTGCTGCTGCTGCTGCTGCTGCTGCTGCCACTGCTGCTGCTGCTGCTGCTGCTGCCACTGCTGCTGCTGCTGCCACCACTGCCACTGCTGCTGCTGTTGTTGCTGCTGCTGCTGCTGCTGCTGCTGCTGCTGCTGTGCTGCTGCTGCTGCCACTGCTGCTGCTGCTGCTGCTGCTGCTGCCACCTGCTGCTGCTGCTGCTGCTGCTGCCACTGCCACCACCACCACTGCTGCTGCTGCTGCTGCTGCTGCTGCTGCTGCTGCTGCTGCTGCTGCCACTGCTGCTGCTGCCACTGCTGCTGCTGCTGCAACCACTACTGCTGCTGCTGCCACCACTGCTGCTGCTGCTACCACCACTACTACTACTACTACTACTACTGCTACTACTGCTGCTGCTGTTGCTGCTGCTGCTGCTACTTCGGTTCTTATCGTGTTCAACTAATGCTGTTTTACTTACAGGTATTACTTCATGGTAGAAGAAGAGAAGACACCGTTGGAAATAGTGGTGACACCTTGCGACTATCAAATAACTGTTAGGATATTCGTCCAGAGTTTACCGACAGATGGCAGCGGTTTTGGCGCAGGTTGGTGATAGGGAGTTACTATGCATTAGGGGCCATCCACAAATAACGTAACGCGCTTAGTGGGGCAAACATTTGTGAGTGACGATGTGAGTCGACGGTGGAGGGGAAGGTGTTGCAGAAATGTGACGTCACATAATACTAAATATTTTTATCAATACCGCAATGCTATGTTACCGCAAAATTGAACGCATTTCACACTTATAATTAATAGACTTCATTTTTAAAAAAGAATTTGAAAAAGTTTCTGAATATTGTTTCAACTATAATAATTATAATGAATATTAATTTTTCAAACGAAACGTTAGTTTTGACTTTCGAAAGAAGACAATTCCGAGGGTTAGCGCGTTGTGACGTCATATTTGAGGGGTCTGACTTTTTGTGACGACGTGTGACGAAGGAAGATCAAAAACTGCCAAAATCGCGTTACGTCATTTATGGATGGCCCCTTTTGCCAGGGTTTCTCAAACATTTTGGAACCGCGACCCACTTCAACTTCATTAAGGTCTAACGCTTATGACCTACATTTATGACCAACAATCAAGGAAGCTTATTATAAATTATTATATTTTGAACACGTTTTAATTTACATGTACAGTACAACTTCGTTATAGGGTGCAGTACTTAGCGAGTCCGTTAAATCTAGTACGTTACAGTGAGGTACGTCATATCGAATACCATCCAATACGGTAGCTCATCACACGAGATCGTACAATTGTGGCACGTTATCAGCGAATAAGCGCTATAACCGAGTCCGTTGTAGCGAGGCTCTAATGTACATGATGTACATAATATACATTATGTAATGTACTAAAGTCTAATGTACGTAATGTATATATTCCAGATGACGAGATACTAAGACAACACAATAGACTCATTCGACATTCAATCGATACCTCTCAGCCAATAAAAGTATTCACCGGAAATGACGCAATGAAGTACAAAATAGAGGAGTCTTACAGCGGCGTCTACATCATCGAAGTGCTGGCCGAAGAACGCGACTGCTCTGTGCGCATGTCCGTCACGACACTCCCATTCGCCGACCTCATCTACCCGGAGCTACCGCGCGACCCGAGCGTCACCCTGCGTCCGGTTTCAAGGTCCGCTGTGGAGCTGTCGTGGAAACCGAGCTCGTCTGCCCGGCGACACGGGCAACCGATCGACTACTGCGTCGCCGTTAATCGACGTCGCCACTTTCGCACACACTGCGCAGCGCACGCGGTCAAATACGGCGTCCAACCGCCGACCGCTCCGCCGGACATCGGCTTCCGGTTCGCGTGGCAGCCGACGAGCGACTACAGGAAACCGGACGTCTCGTACCGGAAAGCGGAAGAAAGCGACGGCGAAATGACGACGACGAAACCGGACGCGCAGACCGTAGGACCAGACGCGTCGCAGATTGACGAAACCGACGACATTTTTTACGAATGTATTGGGAACAGAACGAGATTCGTCTACGCCGAAGTTTTTGGAAGCGGAGTCCGTTATTACTTCGACGTATTCGCCGTCAACCGGAACACAAACACCAGCGCCACCTATTCGGGCACTCAGGTCGTCTCTAGAAACGAAGGTAAGTCGGTGAAACTGAAAGATGGAAAGCTCGCGACAGTTCACCTAAAGAGAACTGTTCCGGAGAGATTCTTCGTCTACAATCTGGAACGAAAATCTTCGGGAATCACTTTTCAAGTACAGCCATGCTCCGGCCAGCTAAACGTAAGTATTCGATCAGCAAGAGGCACTACCGTAAAGTCTCTCAAGAATATCTCTCGTCTGGAAACCGTTGCGGTAAAAGACCCTCAGCCCGGACAGTATGTCATACATGTGGAAAAGTACGGTCGACCAAGGAGTACGTTCTTCCGGATCGTCATTACAGCGAATCCAGCTCTCGCTCCGTACCCAAACCTTCCGACGGATATCAGCGTCCAGACGTTTGAGAAGCTTAACACCTGTAATTCGATCACCGTGGCCTGGATGGGAACCGGAAATCGCCAGAAGTACTGTCTCTACGCACGACCTGAAACGCCAAAGACGACGAATCGCTACCAAGATGACCGATGCGTCGGACATGCGGACAGACTGAAATCGCAGAAATTGTCTTGTCGGTATTTCAGAGCGACAAGCGAAAGGAAATCGGTGGTAACGGAAAACGTTCGAAACCTGAACCCCGGCGCAACATACGAGTTTACTGTGTATGCCGTCAAGAAAAACGGAATGTCTCTACCTTACGAGAACTTGATTGTAAAGACCAAGGATAATTGTTGAAATAGAATTACACTCTACAGATTTCAAAGCGTAACCAATAACTTAGATAGTGGACAGCTATGGGAACTAGGTCCCACACACAGCCAATTAGAATCTAATTTAAGCACTTATACAGAAAACAAAAAACTGATGTACAGTACATACAAGCATGTGATGTTAGGAGCACCTCTGAGTAGAAATAGAAGTGGTGCTATACAAATGTCACATTACATTACATTACTAAATGCACTTGAACATGGCAAGAGTGATCAGATTGGTAAAACATCACTGTCGAAGGCGCACGTCTAATCTTGAGAAAGATGAGAACTTGCAGGCGATACATATATGCTGTATACGAAATACATTGGAGCGACATGTAATGAATCTTGAAAACTTTCCTAGCTAAAACAGCTACTGCATTGACTAATAGTCCTTTTAATGAGTTTTGCTTCGATGTTCTATTTTGAGGCGTTTAGGCATAGTTTTTTGGGCTAAGATACTGGCAATCTATATTTATAAGTAAACATTCATTACTGTCATGCATCTGTTTTACATATTTAAACTGTACAATAAGCTGATCTAATTTGACATGTTATGGTTCACATTTCAATTAAGACACGCTTAATTTCAATCCGATACGAATTGGAAATCATTCATAAAACACAGTAGCCACTTGTCAAGCCTACGCGACGCCATATTCTTGCTGGTTACGATAAAGTTAAGCCATGATAGGCCTTATATGTAAACCACCTTGAAAGCTGAGACTGTGAAAAAAACTTTAAACTAAGCCGTCCGGAAGTTTGTTCTAGATCGAGGTCATGGGCTTACCGTCTTATCGGATGACTTTTGAATCGAAGATCCAAATTATGCATCAAGATAAGCTATCAGTGATAATAAAATAGGCGAAGTTGGCAAGTGCAACAGCTCCCGAATGGGGCCTATACTGTACTATTCGTTTCACTGCAGTGCGCCTGGATCTTTTGATAGTCCTGTTTAAAGTACATTACAAAGTTCTCTTGTACTTTTGCACCTTTTACGCATGTATTAATGATGATTTTTATCGCCTGAATTTTATATCACTATAGCATTTAGTCTTAACTGAATAAATATTAAAATTGACGAAGATCTTAGTTTTCGCTGTGCTACTGAATTTTGAGATACTGTCTACTCTGTTATCTTCAACAGACATTGCATGCATTCAATGTCGTAGTTCTATTCAAAGGATAACATGCAGTGTTGTATTTGTAGATGGAAATAGGGAAATTCCTGGTCACTGCCTATTGCCCTCACCTGTCAACTCTGTACATAGCAAGGGGGAAGTTTCATGCCGTATTTAAAATATTTTGCCAACTTATTTAGCATTACGTAACAAATACAAATTCTTCACCCTCCCACAGGTCTGACTCTTTCGTCCCCACTGGGCTGATTCTCAAATATCTCTCTGCTACTATGAGAAATATTAGCACAAATTTCAGGAGTTCTAAAGTATGAATGGAATTGTGGAGTGTTGTACGAGTTTAAACTTTGCAATGCGAAGCCGCTTTCCTTTACTAAAATAAAAATGCAAACAATCTTTCCTTTTGAGTTGCCTACAAGCGTGCTATTCTGTTCTTTGCCTTCTGGTTTGAACCTACTGCAGAGGATTCAGAATTCGTAAGCTAGTGCCGTCGCCAGATTAACCAAGTATGATCGCACGATATGTGCTCAAAGCAACAAAGGATCAAATTTAAGACCTGCCTTTTCGTTTTTAAGAATCTTCACACTATTTGGTCATCGAACATCCATTCTCTGCTCATTTTACGAAATCGTCAGCACTTAACTTGGTCTTCGAATTTACTTTTTGGCCTTTCCTCCTTAGATTGGTGACTGACCTTTCCGGTTTAACCTGGTTCTAATTCGGATTGGAATTGGATTGTCTGCCTGATTCCCGAATCATTACCCTAGTGACTCCATAGAAGCTTATCAATTGACATTTCGTGCATCGTACTCTAGGACAGTGGTTCTTAAACGGGGGTACTCATACCCCTTGGGGGTACTTGAAGGACGTTGTGGGTGTACTCAATCCGGAAATAAAGTCTGTTTAAAGACTTTTACTACAATTTATCCTGTATAGTACACAAATGGTGTAGAAATGTTTGCACTACATTAGAAATTCTAAAGAGAAATTCAATTTTCTGGCATATGCACAATCTGTGACAGATATTTGTTGCAGTTTATAATTATTTTCAGTTTATAATTATTTTCAGTTTATAATTATTTTCAGTTTATAATTATTTTCAATATACCGCGGAGTACAAACTTTTGTCCTGGGATAAAGTACGCTGGTAGGGATACTTCGTTCCCTTATACCTGTTTAAGGGGTACGCAAGCATAAAAAGTTTGAGACCCGCTGCTCTAGGACAACTATTGGGAAACGTGCTTTCTCCGTTGTTGAACCCATCTCTGGAACCATCTACCAGGACATACAGCATTCATCAAGACATACTGACTAGCCATAGGAGTTTCACTCATGGACTACCACATGCATGGTTTCTGATTTTCAATCCGAAGCGACCATTAATTAATTCTAAATGTATTATCAGTGCGATAAAGACGTGTTGTATGATTGTGATTACACTGTCCCTGAGTATAGACAATGCAATGTCATTTCTGTAACTGTTTTGGCACATACAGCCTTTGCTGAGTCTGTGTCCGTTATGTTCGTTATTTGTGCCTCTTGCGCTGCTGTTATCGTACAGTCAATAATGGCGATATCTTCAAAAGAGGGAAATCTACTTCAAACGATCCCAGTTATCCTGACTGCTATCAGTTTGTCCGAACTTGTCTAGACGTCTTTCATTTGCCCAACAGTCCTGGTGGCATGTTGATGCAAGCCTATCAATTAGTTCAAATTGATTCTACACATCAAACATCGATTATGCCAACGTTAAGATCTTTTCACCCCTTATCTGAATAATTATCTATGGATTAAAGGTCTCAACTCACACATGCGACGGTGAGTTTCTAGCACGCATCCACACAGCAGGCTTACTTAAACTATAGCTGCATTGCATTACGGCATGATATTTATACCGTACTAATGACCGTACTCGGGTTTATTTACTAATGAGATGTCTACGTTGTCTAATTTATTAACATAATTATTTATTTAATTCGTGATTAAAATCACTATTTTTTAATTCGTTGAAACAAGGCTGACGATGCGTCAACCGGCAATGAAATTTTTTTCTTAATATTGTTAGTTAAATAGTTAGAATCTGTAGATGAACCACATGAGAAAGATTAAAACCACCTTTTGACACAATATTTTGAAATATTTCGTAGACTCGAGGCCAAGAGGATGTTTAAGAAACCAATTCCATAGTGAAGGAAGAGGCTTCAATGCATTTGATGGTAATAGAATACATTGAAAGCTGTAATGCCAACTGTCGTTGAGCATTAGAAAAAGCAATTGAGAGTTCTGTAGTGCATTTCAAACCCTTGTACAGTAGTAAATCTTGCAATTCATTTTATGCATGTTGGTGCAAGCCCATCAGTTAGTTCAACTTGTTGTAGATCTTAGTTCAACTCTTGTAGATCTCTGCGATTCATTTTATGACCAGACGGTTGCTTGAATAACCCGAAAAAACCCGATAGACAAATATTTCTGAACGACTGCCTTGGGTTAGAAATGGAGCTGACAAGATAGCTCAACATAAACAGAGCGTGTATTGCACACAACCTAATGATGCGCTAAGGCAAGCGTTAAAGTAAAGGTTTTCACCCGTAGGCTCACGCCCGTAGGGTCCGGTGCTGATCCCCGTATTTAGTAGCCAGCAGCCCATAGGTGGCTAAGCCATACATCGGCGGACGGTGGCCAGTCTCTTCCGCCGAACCTATGGTTACTATCGCAATGTTGCCATTGCTACTCGTTTTTGATGTTACTACCGCCCTCTAGCGATTAAGGCTGAGTCGACCTTAGGGGCTCCTACGGGATTGAACCCGTGTCGTCGGCGTGCCTGCCCAATGATATTACCACTCATCTATCTTCCCGCCCCAAGGCAAGCGTTATGGTCACGAATTAATTTTTAAAAATGTACTCTATGCAGAGAGTTACGACAGATTCAAAAATACTGAGGTCACAACTGGTTTGTAGTTTACGTATACAATTAATTATTAACGGGCTAATGTATTGACGGACTAAAAGAAGCTGTACAGTTTTGTACGAGTGAGGAAATTTTAAGCTTGCACAACAATGCTAGACTTGCGGCGGTGCTAGGAATGCCTACTGCCTAATCCCTCTCTCTCATTGGTCGAGGATGATCCACAGAGGGGGTCAAACAGCTTTTCCTCATTTGGTCCTATCCCCTCTGGATATCAAGCATTTTGGACGGAAGTCAGAATTTATCTGCCTTTTGTAAAATCACACACCTGGTAGTGATTTCAGACTTAAAATTCCGTATTGCAACATTAAAGGGGTCCAATTTGCGCCTAAGCAAAGTGTGGAGTGTTTAGATATTCATAGTGGATGGAGGTAATTGTCCTAATTGTCTTATCCCACAAAAGAGGCCAGACCTGGATTCGTGGCATCATACTCTGTAGGCCTATTCTTTTGCCAAAATCCATGTATTTGTACATTCCATTATCATTGTGCAAAATTATAAAAAAAATTGAAATTTAGAATGTGACCTGCTTTGACATTGTATGCAGCAAAATGTTTTCTGTAGATGTAGACTCAAATGCAACAGTTGTTATAGCCTAGACAGAGAAGTGGAATGGAAGTTTGCATGGGTGACAGTAGTTTTCAACACAAGAGAGATATCCTTCTAAACTACTTAAAACTCAGTTATAATTATCATTTAGTATTAATTACCAAATAACATGAAATTTCTCATATATAAAACGTTTGTATTTGCCGTTTATTTTTTATCTAAATAGACCTAATACACAAGACAATTTCTAGTTTCGCCTAAACTGTAAGATTGCTGGACATTGTGTAAGCATCACAGATGTCTAATTGAAAAGCAAGTCGTCGATTCAGTAAAATAAATAATTTTGGAGAGATGCATTGAAATTGCTCGGATCACTAAGAACAGCTAGCAACTATAAAAAGTTCATTTCAGAACTACTTTCTCTACAGTTTGCCAAAGGCGAATGACCGAAAGTTGGCCGGTCTTATCCCTTCATGTGTGGCCAGAGGTGTTCGTCCGCGATGTAATTCGTAATGTCCTTCTTTTTCACCATCTGAAGTTTCTGCTTCTGGTCGTTGTTCAGGAAAGTACTGACCACCGACCAAGTGGCTATAGATAAGAATAACGCAAAAAGATTACAAGATGCACATTGCCAGTTGTTTTCATTTGTAATAAATAGCCAAAAACAACTTAAAAGATATTTTAGAAAGATGACAGGATCAACATTGCCTTTGCTATATTATTAATGATAAATAGGCAAAGCAGATTACAAGATTTTTATAATCTAATCTAATCATCATCTTTTATAGCGCCTTCGTTATGCAAAGGAGTATCAGCCGATGGTGCACAAGATCACAATGGCCAATAAAACAATTGAAACGCATATATAAAGTGCTCAATCTATATGTACTTTTTTATACCTGAGCGCTACGTTTTTCTTGACATCAACATTTCACTTATCATTAATTTGATATAAGAACACATATGCCTATATGTGTTAATTGCAGTAAAGAAATGTTTCAAATGTTAGGTTCTTACCACTTAGTAAGGTTGGCATATCGTAATTGATCATGTAGGCTATAAATTAAAAAGATAGGTGTATACAAAAATCAATACAAAATTAGGCGCACTGTGTTTAGAAAATTAAGTTCTTGCTCAATAGTACGAATATAAGCTTATATTTATTTCAGCTTCACTCATAAAACCTTCAGATAGGACTGATAGACCTAATAGGAGTCTTTATTTTGCTCTAATATACATGCGCCAAAATAACGGCCATGCTAGAATTTATTTTAAAAAACTTATTTTTATTTGCGAATTAATAATAATCAATCGGCATGGCGACGTATTAAAAGTTAACGATCTTTTGCATAAAATAAACCTACCTATTTTATACCAATTGGTGTGATCTACAGATCCATGGCTACCTTGGCCAAGTATTGAAAGTTATCGATCTTCTGAACAAAATTAACCTGCCCAATGCCCATGAGTACATTGGTATCATGATACTTGTATCGATCCTGTTGATCGTGGTGTTGTTTTCTGTTTAATTGTTGCTAGAAACTCTAACCAGATGAACAATGGTGTGATGTAGACTAGTTTGTCTCTCGTATATGGGATCATGAAGTTGATCTTGAAACTTATGTTTTGTAGAAAATGATGAAATGCACGTTCATAGAAAACCATATGGATAAATATTTTTATTCGCTATACATCGCAACATACCCAGGAATGCTGGGAAGTAGTTAGTGAAACACGTGATCATGTACTTAGTCACATCCATGCCCTACAATGCATAACATTGGAATTTATCTCTTATTAAAAACTGCATTGACCCAAAGAAATCAAACTAATTAAATACGTACATTTAACGAATATGTCAATATTTGTTTATTTATCTATCTCGCGAATGCTTGTGTGGCAACTGAAAACAAGCCAAATTTATATTGCTTGTTCGTCAGCAGAATAGATCGTTTGAAGACAGTGGTCTTACGGTAGCATAGTTAAGTGGTCACGATTTCCATATATGGTCATTGTTTGGATTTCGTCATACGAGCATAGGCCTATATGTCCGAGGTTGAGAACAGGGTTATTTTTAGGATTCTCAATTATGGGGGTGTCGGTATTTTCTGGGGGTCACCTGCCGAAAAAGTCCGACAAGCAAAATGGGTCATCCTTGGCTCAAATTGGGGTGTTGGGGGAGGGTGTCGGTCTAAGATTGGAGGTGTTAGGGAGGGGGTGCAAAAATATCCCTGATTGAGAGCTTCCATTAGTGGATAGCAGCAGCACATTGAGAAATGTCGAGAACCTACCAAGTTGGTTATACCAGCCGAAGACATGTCCATTAGAGCAACGCACATCTGTTCTGGATTTTTGCCATGGTGCTGCTCAAGGCTCCACGCGATGTATTGCTTTAGAATTGGCATCTGTTCACTAGTGGCCACGTTCTCCTTCACGTTGACGTACACTGGTGGAATCAAATTAATTTGTTCATTAGTTTAAAATTAGTTAAAACTCTCATAAATTAGAACTTACTGAACATTTCATATGACGCAGGCCTACTGACAATTTCATTATATGTATTCCTGAAGGCGATTCACGAATATTCTTTGTCACAAAAGTATTATTGACTCTAGCTCAACATTCAAATAATATTTTATAAACGGTCAACTGGTCTGCAATGCACGCGCGGATTAACCCGTCAGACGGGCGCGACGTATCCCATACGTCCACCGTTATCTTACCGTATTCGGGCGCGACGTATCCCATACGTCCAGTCACTTTCGTAGTGGTTCCTGTGCCGGGCGCGACGTATCTGATACGTCTTATGCTATCAATCGCTTAATTATCTATCCATTCGATAGATGTCACCTATTTTTTGGCTAGATTTGCTCTAGTTGAAAAGAAATATATGGTCTTTGGACCAAGGGGTCAGTAATTGGGACAAGTCTAGTAGAAAACTACGAGTTTCGGCTGAAGATCTTCGGCGTTTGTGGTCCGATTTTCAAAATTTTTTATTTATTTTGTTCCTCCTACATCTTCCTACAAGTTTGCCGATCACCCGATTGGGGTTACCGCTGAAAAATTTTCGCTACGGAGCTTTGAAAAATTTTTTTCAGAGGGGGTGCTATTTTAGGCCGTAGAGTGGACCCGACCCCCAAATTTTTTTGTTTTGCACGGATGGTTAGAAAGAGGAGTAAAAAGGCTAAACAATGGCATATATCTCATCTTCTTAGCTCTTACATAGCCTGAGATATCGCAAATTCAAAAAAATTACACAGTTTTCTCAAAAGTCGTAACCAATACTTAGGTGTTGACACAGGTGTCCAGGTTAGACTTCAGGTATCTTCACCAAATGTTGACCGATTTTCAAAGTTTTTGGTTAATTTTGTTACACTGATATCCATCTACAACTTTGCCGCTCATCCGATGGGGGTCACCACTGAAAAACTTTCGCTACGGAGCTTTGAACATTTCGGGGGGCGGGGGTGCTATTTTTGCCCGTCGAGTGGACCCTACCCCGAAATTTCTTTGTTCTGCATGGATGGATAGAAAGAGGAGTAAAAAGGCTAAACAATGACGTATACTTCATCTTCTTAGCTCTTATATAGCCTGAGATATCGCAAATTCAAAAAAATACAGTTATCATTTTGGAATAACGTTATTTTCAAAAATTAATTCCCCGGTACAGTTACGGTGTCTAAAAAATTTAATCCCCGGCTGAAGGGTTAACAGCAATTCTCTGTCACAAAAATATGCTGACAAGTAGCCTACTACATTAAATAATACTTAATTAGTAAAACAGTTACTTGATCTGCATGCAGTGCAATACTGTGTAATGTATCATACATCTCTTCAGGATAATTAGTTTTTGAAGATTGAATAGATATGCAATAGTATTTGTTTAGAGCATTTAGTTTTAACAGTTCACTTAATAGATTGGACGAGGCTCAGATCATACATACAGATAGGATGTCCTTTCTTGTCTTGACCTTTGTAGTATATTGCATTTCGGTCTTTTATATCGGGAGGGAAATCATCGAACTTCAAATCTGTTAATGCAGAAATTACAAAAACCGAAATGTTCGGTAAATTCCTAGAAATTACAAGAAACGAAATATTCAATAAATTACTAAAAATTAAAAGAAACGAAATATTCAGTAAATTACTGGAAAATCAAATTTTGGCATTTTTGGCTAATCAAGTAATTCCCTACTAGTGCAGTGAATACAGTCGGATGGGCAAACTACTATGCAAATTATATCACAGATCTCTCACATCACACTGATTCAATTTCCCATAAAATAACTGTTACCTTAATAGACAAACGAATCAATATAACGAAATATAAGAATCCATTACGAAGACCTAATAGGCTATCAGCTTACAGTAATCAAAAAACTGGTATTGCAAGAATGAGACCCGCAAATAAAGCTACTTCTCAATTTGTGCTAAGTATATTTGATGCACTTCTATAAAACCTAATCAGACCTAATAATTTCAGACCTAATAATTTCAAAATAATAAATCAATAATAATAAATCAGACCTAATAATTTCAGACCTAATAAAACCTAATCAGTTTCGCTTCATTGAGAGTGTAGGGTACTGTATGGGTGACGTGTAAGACGATCGTCTGCGGAAAGTCAACCCGTATTATTTTCATCTAATAGGCTTATACTGTAATGTGGACGTTTTGGAGCTAGAACAAAAAAATGAGATCCACAACGGCTTAGCTGAAAAGACCTAATCTAGTACTAGAAAGAGGCTCGCTCCGCTCGCGCTCGCTTCGCTCGCAGTGCAGGATAATACTAATCCAATACCTATACCTAATACCCAATCATTGAATTCATGCTGAACAACATTTCAATGATCGCCACCTAGCCAAGCTCTGCGCCTATGTACGTTAAAATCACGCAACTGTGGCCATTTGTGACGCTGTACACGTATTTTTTGTGTATGCTCAAATGTACGTTAAAATTGCTGCGAACAATTGTTACCAATAGCAACGTCGTCGCACGCCCAGCCCTCTGATGCTGCACTGACTCGACTAAACCGGTTCTACGAACAATTGTTACCAATAGCAACGTCGTCTTCGAACATCGTCCACCAACGCATCGCGACGTAAGGACTAAACGGTCTAAACCGTCTACCAATAGTCAACGCTCGCCCACGAACGCATCGCGACGTAAGGACTAAACGGTCTAAACCGTCTACCAATAGTCAACCAATCAGAACGCTTGAAGGTAACAGACATACAGATAACGATTTTAATATGATAGATATTAATTTGTAGGACACGTATGCTGCAGAGTTTCGTGTGACTTGAAAGCGAATACATTGCGCTAGAATAACTGGCTTCTGTTCATGAAACTTTCATTTGTACCTAAGAAATTTAGAAGATACTACATTATAATTATCAGAGATGGTCATGGTTCATTTTTAGAAAACAACCCATCAAATCTCCAATCCAACCCAACCCAACGTATGCTGGCATAGGGTTACTTGACCCAACCCACTGTAGTAAAATGGCTTATTTTCTGACCCAACCCAACCCAACCCACCATAAATATGGACAAGTCTTACCCAACCGAACCCATGGGTTAGCCCAACCTATGGCCATCTCTGCATTGTATCACTTGAAATACAATTTTTAGATATAACTTGGCTGTACCCCATATTCCGATAGACTTGCGGAATTTGAAGCAGTCATCAATTAGATCAGCCGCCTTAGCGACATCTCCACGAGACTTCAGGGTTCGAAGAAAAGCCCTCGCATAGGCGTCATCCTTGTCGAGTCTGTTGATGTCTCTCTGGTCATAGGTTCCCTTCTTAATGTTATCTGTTAGTGAGATCAAAACAACATATGACAATAATTCCGCATTAGTTTAAATTGCTAAATGAGGTTTTCAGGTTATCTTATTTCGCAACATAGAACTTGTATCCAAATAAATTATTGTGGAATTTAACATGGCAAGGAGTTAGGGGATGTCTATTAATTACGTTAACAATTTTTGGGCATTTTTTACGCCCTCCCCTTGTCAACAACTACCAAATTTCAGTGACCCCTATGATTATGTAAGAAACTTTTGATCCCCCACGAAGATCAGTGACGGGTCTCCCTAAATAGTTTAGAAGGTTATTATTTTGATGACCTTTTCACTTTCTTTTTTCATCAAGCGTTATTATGTGGTGATGATGCCCTTTTTGCTTGTCAGGCCTTTTCTGTTGTAATAAATAGTATTCTATGAAATTTCCTATTTTTTATCATTTGTAAAAAATGAAATTGACTACATCAACTTCTCTTGACCCCCCTTCCCTGTCAACAACTGTCAAACTTTTCAAACCCATCCCCCTATTTTGTTGATGTAATTAATTGAACTGTCACTTTGGAAAGAAATAAGGCAACAGTTTATCAAATTATTGTCGAAACAAATAATGTTTTATACCTGCAAATTTCTCTTTGAAAGTTTTTCTGAGATCTGGCACCTTGCCAGCCACTTCCTACAAATTTAGAAAGTTCGATATACATTAACATTATTCAAAATGCTCTTGTCATAAGGCCTACGCATGAGCTATCGTGAACATCATTGAGAAATATTAATGGCTATACAATGAAGTATCAACGGCAAAAGCACGCACTTGCATATTCCATGAAGCAGTTTTGGAAGTCTATTTATACGATATTTATTTACAGCAGCGTAGCCACGAGGATAGGAGATTGGCAGGATAGCTACGGGGGGGGGGGGCAAGTGAATGTGCCAAGAACTCTGTGACCTTAACCATGACCCAAACGCTATCATTTAGATCAGTGGTTCTCAGCGTTTCCAGCACGCATGCCCTACAGGGGCAACTTTAAATTTTAAGGGGCCAATTAAAAATTTTGAAATCTTTAACAGGGCAATCCGAAAATTATGTCAAATGCATATCTTCGAAAGAAATGTTGACCAAGTTCATAGGCTAAACTTTACCACTTGGTTTAAATAGTTCGAAAGTCCGACAAGCTAAAAAGACTTTAGATCCGACGACAAGCATAAAAGGTCATAACTACTTTTAGAAAAATGCCTAGGCCCCCAAACTTCTTAAAACGGCACTGGGTAACAGGAGGTATTAGGATTTTACGAATGCCTAGAGGACCAGGGACTATTGAAGGTCGAAAACCACTGATTTAGATGATAAGCCACTCTATGACATTTTCTTTACGCCTGTCACTTAGTCTATATGCCACCCAATATGCCACTTTAAAAGCAGCATCACTTGAAGGAACTGCTATTCCGAATCAGAGCGCTGTAACAGTAATTGATAGCCAAACAACCAACATTTGATACTTTAGCAATTTTCCTATTATTTTTTTTCTTATGTTTGTTTACAATATATTATTTTCTGTTTGCCAAACTGTGTTATATATATATATATATACTAGGTGTTTACCCGTCAAAAATGACGGGGGAGATTGGCTGTTTTACCACCCAATTTTGTGCAAACGCAATCAGGGGAGGCGCTGGGTTTTGTAATTTGTTGACTGGGTGGGTCTAATGCAATCTACACAGCCAGGACCCGCCGGCTCAGACTACCCCTCACCCCCCAATCAACATTTTTCTGCGTATTTGAACGATTTGCTTGGGTGCCCCTGCCCGAGGCTGGGTGGGTCCGGATCCGCGGACACCCCCCCTAGCGCCGACCCTGAATGCAGTAGGATTTTGCGCAATTAATTTCCTTAAATCGCCGCCTTTTCCTTCAACCGAGTTAACGCCCATTCGCAGGAATTTGCTGAAACTTGATAGTCAAGGTAAGTGTACTGATTTGGCAGTGTCGAACGACATGCAGTGCTTGATTCTCTTGTTTGCTGTGCTGCTTTTCACGCCGAGCAACAGCCTGCTCCTCATTCTCACTTGATTGTCGAAAAGCTCGTGAACGCTGGACTTTTTTGTTTTGCACGGACGGTTAGAAAGAGGAATAAAAAAGCTAAACAATGGTGCAAATCTCATCTTTTTAGCTCTTATATAGCCTGAGATATAGCAAATTCAAAAAAAAATTGGAAACTTTCTCAGAATTCAAAACTTTCACGAAATTCACCGATAATGCTTATGTTCAAACATCGGGGTCATCGGGTTAGAACGGATAGATCTTTACCAAATGTCAACCGATTTTCAAAATTTTTGGTTTATTTTGTTCCTCTGACATCCCTTTACAATTTTGCCGCTGACCAAAGTGGGGTTACCGCTGAAAATATTTTGCTAGCGGGCTTTAAAAAATTTTCGGGGGAGAGGGTGGTATTTTAGGCCGTAAAGTGGACTCTACCCCCATATTTTTTTTTTGCACGGACGGTTAGAAAGAGAAATAAACAATCTAAACAATGGTGCAAACTCATCATCTTTTAGCTCCTATATAGCCTGAGATATAGCAAATTTAAAACGTTACAGCAATCATTTCTGAAGAACGCTTTTCCAAAACTTAAATCCCCAGTACGGTGACAGCGTCTGAAAATTTAATCCACACTTGAGGGTAAAATTTAAAAAAATAGGGTTTGAGGTTAGGAAAGAGTAAATATATATAATAACGGGGGTAGGGCATTGGGAGAGGGAAGGAGATTTGGGAGGAGGAAAGTGGGTTGTACGGGTTTTCGGAGCAGCGTTGTGTAGGTTTGGAAACGGGGTTTGGGGCCGGTGGGGTAGGGCGGAGCGCTGATGGGTTGGGGCCTGGGCGATTGGGAGAAGGATGGGTAGTTGGAAGGGGATAAGGAGAGGGAAGGGGAACGGGGGTTTAGGGGCCGGGGGGAATGGGTTGGGGCTGGAATGGGTTGGGCCTGAGGCGATTGGGAGAGGATGGGGGAGGGAAAGGGATGGGAGAGGGAAGGAAAACGGGGTTTGGGGCCGGGGCCGGAATGTGTTGGGGCCGGGGTGATTGGGAGAGGGATGAGGAGAGGGAAAAGAGATGGGGAGAGGAAAGGAACGGGGGTTTGGGGCCTGGGCCTGAATGGGTTGGGGCCAGGGGCTATTGGGAGAGGGATGGGGAGAGGGAAAAGGGTTGGGAGACGGAAGGGGGAACGGGGGTTTGGGGGCGATTGGGAGAGGGATGGGGAGAGGGAAAAGGGTTGGGAAGACGGAAGGAGAACGGGGTTTTGGGGGCGATTGGGAGGGGATGGGGAGAGGGAAGGAGATGGGGATAGGGAAGGGAAAAGGGGGTTTGGGGCCGGGGCGGGAATGGGTTGGGCCTGGGCGATTAGGAGAGGGATAGGGTGAGGAAGGGGGACGGGGTTTGCTGCAATTAAGACGCTTCGTTAAACGCTCCGTTTTGATTAAACAATATTTGGTTGTCAATGACAACAGCGTCTTGCAATACCCGCCGTGTTGCGGACGGACAGACAGACATCGAGAATTATATAATAAGATATATATATATATATAAACATCTTAGACATCCTATATTATGTCACTGACCATGTTGATTTCATATTGCTTTCATATTGCATTATCTTTTCAACTGATTCATGAGTCTGACGAACCTTTGCATTTGTTTATTATAATCAACTCAGCATTAACTAAATCACACAGTAGAAGTTTCTTGTAGACAGACACACTCACTATCACGATATATATAAGTGCTTTACGCTGATTACCTCAGGTTTTGGATTCAACTCCGCCATTCCGAAATTTCGACTTCAATCTCAAACGCAAAAAAGAAACGGATCTCACCAATCTCGACAGCTCGAGAGTAAGCAGACGACTGAGCGAGGCAAACACCTATTACAATATTTTATCCGTAAGACTGATATTATCTAAAACTTCAAAGGTCTGCAAGTATCGAAGTCTCATAAATGATACGCGTGTACTGTCATCCCACAACATGACCTGCATTGTACACACCTTTTAACCGCACGGTAACGAGTAATGAGTCTGTGTCTTTCATCGAATGATAAGCATCGACAATCCATCGCCCCCTGGTGATCATTAAAGAAAATTAATATTATAAATTCAAGGAGTTTGTATGGCAGTGGCAATGGACGGCGAAAGAAAATCGAACAAGCAGAAACTAGTGTATAAATACCAACACACTAAATTGATTCAGCATTCGAATAGTTGTTCACTTTGCAACGAAATTAATCATAATCATTACACGCATACATAAGAAATGAATGAAAATAAACATACACTAAATGTAGTTTTATGGCCCTCGGTACTTAGACACATACACATGTGTGTGTGTTAGTTTCTTTCAAATAAAGCTTATTTGTTTACTATCATCATCATCATCCGAAAAAATTCTTTATAAAAAGCATAGAAAACATCCACAATTCTCAAATATTCGAGAGAACCTCAACATATGCAGCATCTTAACAGAGGCAATGAGCCAAACATGCGGCATTCATTTCAACTTGTAGGCCTATTGTCAATGTACAAATTAACAGAATTATAATGTACTAACATTCTAAAGAATTCTGTAGAGCCAAATATACTGTAACCTACTTTTCAATGAAATTGAGCAGAAATTTAGGACCTAGAACACACTAAAAAAAATCCGTTAATAGTGAGGGAATTTTTAAGGGAATAATCCGTCTCCTATTACTGTACAGAATTTTCTCTCACTTTGATGAATACAAATATGAGAGAATGAATTCCCTCATACGCCATTGAGGGAATTATGAGGGAATGCATTTACTTGAATAGATGTGAATAAATGAATTAATCCCTCATTCGAAGTTTGAGGGAATGATGAGGAATGCAATCACTTGAATAGAAGTTAATAAGTGAAGTAATCCCTCATTCGAAGTTTTAGAAATAATTCTCTTAGAGGCCATATCCAAGTGAATGAAATCACTTGGAATGACACAAGTACAATAATTACACATTTTATATGCTCGGTTTTATTCACATGCACAAAGTACAAATTTAAAATTATGCCTCAACATACACAAGTACTGTACCTACATACGGTAATATTTAGTAAAAATGATTGTTCAGCAAACTCAACATTCAATAATGTAAAGGTAACAATCATAAAACATTACGAACCCAAATGGACATGCCAATACAGTGGTGTGTATATGGAATAACGATAAATTCTGCCTACAATTATAATTAAAAGTACGGTTCATTGCTTGAATACTCGGCTGTCACTGATAAGGCAACATGCTTGATAGCAGTGTTGCCAGTGGACATTTTGAAAAAACCAGATCGTGCCTTTTAAAAAACCAGAAAAAACTAGGTTCGCAAAAAGGTCCAAAAAGATGATAAAATTCATAAAAAATAGCGAAAAACCTGAAAATTTTTGAGAAATTTCGTAAAAACGTCTCCAGAAAGTCTTGACAAGCAAAAAGGTCGTCTTGTCGTCTTGTCGTCTCTTCCAGCAAGGTAAACACGTAAACG
Source organism: Metaphire vulgaris (assembly GCA_018105865.1). Taxonomy (NCBI): domain Eukaryota; kingdom Metazoa; phylum Annelida; class Clitellata; order Crassiclitellata; family Megascolecidae; genus Metaphire; species Metaphire vulgaris. Next base: position 201,821 of record JACLAT010000072.1, read on the forward strand.
GGGTAAACTTGATTCTACAAGCAAAAAAAAGTTTTCAACATGCTGAAAACCCCTAATTTTCTCACTTTCACTGCATAAATCAGGAATTTTTTTAATTTTCGCAGATTTAAAAAACCAGATTCCGCCAAAAATTACCAAACAACCAAACGAGGCCCAAAAACCAGATTTGGTTGGAAAAAACACACACTGGCAACACTGTTTGATACAATACAAACTGGAAGCTGTCAGCCTAAAACACTTTCAAATACAATCAAACCTTTACAAAACTACAATACACTGATATAACGCATTCACGTAACCAATCACGAGGCGGCGGTACGATAGCGTAGCCTAAATGAGAGATTATTCACTCAAATGCTACAGACCATTAATTCCCTCAGATTATGAATTTGAGCAAATATTTATTTAGAGTTTTAGACTACAGGAAATGTTCCTCACTTTTTATGGAAATTGCTCAAAAATGGTATAGGGAATTCAGGGTTTAATCTAGGCCGTTTCCGGGGAAATTACCCTTTTTCCGCCGGATATTTCAAATTCCGCCCCCGGAAATTTTGGCATATTACATCAACTAACAGCAGTTCCCTTGCTGGCTTCCTCCCGGCCTAGGCAGTCCACCCCCCCGTAGTCCAGAGCCTAGATTAAACACTGAGGGAATTCATTCACTCAATATTTGACATATAATCACTCATTTGCTGCCGAATATTCCCTCAAACTACAGATGAGGGAATACATTCTATCAGCATATGAGTAAATATTTCCTAGCGCTTAGGGAATATTCTCTCAAGTGTTAAGGAAAATCCCGTAAACTTTAGTTTAGGGAATTACTTCCCTCAACTTTTGAGGAATTGTTTTTTGAGTGTGCATGGTGATTCGCTGGTTAGGCGAGGCTGATGCTGGCGATGTAGATGTCAACTGACTGCCAATTACTGTAGTGTCGTATCCTGGATGTCATTTTTTGAAAGGACGGCTATTGGATAATACAGAATGAGGCATGGTCGCATGCTTTAATTTACCATAGATTAAAATAGAAACGAAAGTTGACGTGACAGTTCAATTAAAATAATGGCCAAAAGCATGCGTTGTCTATAGGGGCGATGCGGACAATCATATTATACATTTAAACACTGATTAAACGCGCTGCTACATTACAGATAGCTTGAACAAGCTTTTTTTCCAGAATCAGCTACTTAGGTCAAATGACCTCAAATATAATTACTGTTAATGAGATGGACGTGCTTGCTTTTTTGCACAAACTGTACAATTATTGATTGCATCTTGACACACACGCAAGTCAATTTCAACGAAAAGTCTCAATCTGTAGGCCTACTTCGTTTTCACTATTGCTCACTAATATTTAATGGCTAAGACTAAAATCATTTGTGTTTTTGACGTATTCTTGTTTGTTTTTAAAATCTTCTCATTTTCCTGTTAGCCAATACGGCCTAAACTCAATAATTGTATAGCGAGTGAAGCTGTGTACTACAGTGTAGACTATTACCCGGTACAGTATTTCTGATTGTTGCTGAGGTCTGGTGGTCTTTGCTTATGATAGATAGATGCAGCTCTATAGATGGTCTGGCGTCGGCCAAGGGAATTTGACTCAATTTGCTGTCAGAATTAATTATATGAAAAGAAAGCACTGACACGCCTTTAATTTCTTCTTTAGTACTCTAGGTTCAGTCAGTTACCAGCTGACTAAGCACAGTACGGAGCGAAAGCTTTCTTTAATGAAATAAAATCTGTTATAATAGCGTTCTCAATAATGACTTTCAATAAAATGAACCGAGGGTCGTCTGCTTGGGCCCTCTCGCACGCTCTCGCGAGGCCTCCTTGGTTTTCCCCTTTCACCGCTAATATTATACTCCGGCTGGCGGTGTAGACCTATATCTAAATATTATTATGTGGCTTTAGTATATTAGGCCTATAGGGCTATCTTGTGATTTAGGCCTATATTAATTATTATTGTTCTTGGTGGCTCAACCAGCACACATAATTTGAGAGCACAAAATTAATTGTTAATGCTAAAACTATGAAGTGCTACTGAATATTTTGGTAGGCTCTCGCGGATCCCCGCTATATCCTCCGCGGACCCCCTACAGTCCGCTGACACAGTTTGGGAACCGCTGACGTAGCGGACAATTGCACTATTTCTCGAAAGCTAAATTTTACCGAAACATGACCATCGTTTACTAAAATGTCATTGGTTTAAAATGCGTAGGCAGACGAATATTGGTTAAATAGAGCTACGAGTAAGCTGAACTTCCTAGTGACAGAAAGCATTTAGATTAGCAAATTCAGGCTAATGGTGCCGCAGCAGAAATGAGCTCCAAACCTCTTCTGTATGTCTTCTTTGGTAAGTATTGTCTCTTGAAAGCGAATCTGACGTAACATTGCTTGGAATTACAGTAGATAGGTTAGACAATTCATTGCAATAAAAAATGGCACTATAGACCAGAGGTGCAGTGTTTATTTCAGGCCTTCTCTGGTGGGAATTCCCCCCCCCCAAGTTTTAAAATCCCCCAAAATTTCTATATGTTGCATTGGGGATGGGAATTTCCCCCACCTCAAAAGCGTGACGAGTGGGGGGTTTTCTTTAAAAAGGGGGGAATATAAGGATTATAATTTTTTGGTCGTCAGAGTATTGAAGAAGGATATGAAATAAAAGAGTATGATGACATTTTTTGCTTGTCAAGGATTTTTGGGGGAGACAAGCCTCCTCTCCCAAACATTTAAAACTCCCCCTAATGTCAAGGTGGCTAGAATAAACACTGCTAGAGGTGGGCAGTTTTTTGGCTCAAGGGCCGCATATATGTTTCGAACATAACTGGCAGGCCGCACTGAATAAAGTTAAAAAACTATAAAGTATTATATTATAGAAAAAATAAGGGATTTTATATAAATATTTGTTCTCGTAACGGTCTTGCGACTGATAGTTCGCGCTAAGTAATGATATTTATATAACGCCAGTAAAGTCTGTTGGAAAATATTTATATTATGGGAAAATCAGTTAATTCGTTACATTTTTATTAGGAACTTAGAATTTGCTCGGCGGGCCGGATAAAACTCTATCAAGAGCCGCATCCGGCCCGCGGGCCGTATTTTGCCCACCCCTGCACTAGAGAAATTTGAAACAAGCAACAAGTCGGGCAGTCATTTGTTAAATTTTGGCTTACAATTAGCTGCCTGGTCACCTTTGCTTTTCTTGTGCTCATCACAGGTCTCGCCAGAGGCGTAGCGAGGGGCAGGGGGACATATGTTCCGGCGCCGAGGTTGGGGGCGCCAAAATTGGGTAAATGGGTAAGTGAAATGAATAATAAAGAAGAAACATGTGCGACGACCTGTTTTTGCTCTCCAGGACTACTATGAAGACTACCGCAAGACTTGAGGGGCGCCGAGAACAATGTGACGACCTTTTTGCGCCAACGGTACACCTTGCCCCCGGACGCCGGTTACCCTCGCTACGCCTCTGGGTCTCCCGCAGAAATGCATCCTCAAAATTGCGAGTTTAACCCAGTCAAAGACAACAAGTCTATAACAAGCTCAATCTTAATCTTGTGAATTCTGATTTTGTAATTATTTTCTTCATTCACTGAGAAAGTTGATGCAGTATTGCTTCGGATTTATGCAAAAATAATAAAAATAATGTGGAGCATCTTATGAGATACAAGATTTTAATGGTTCATTACTCCGTAATAAACTAATTACCGTCTATTTAGTTTGTATTCTCTACGTAATTAAATCAGTGTTTATTCCAGGCCTTCTCTGGGGAACTCTCCCTAGAAAGTCTAAAATTCCCTCCTCCAATTTTTTACATTTTTGCAAGTAGTATGACCTCCCCAATGTCTGTTACCCCCAAAAATGTTAAACTCCCCAATGTCTAGGTGGCTAGAATAAACGTTGATAAAAATGTGTCAATAATTCCATTTTATTTCTTATATCTCGATTTTTCATTCTCGTATGTAAAACGCATGATGAACTCAAATGTATTTTACACTAATTTTGCAAGAATTTTCTAAAAGTACGATGATCAATAAGATCTATCAACATCTAGGCATATTTACTAATTTTTACAGACAAATGGGAGGGACTGGCGTAAGCGGAGGAGGGGATATGGTTATCTTTGCGGATATAAAATATCCCTAAATATAAGATAAGTCTAAATGACACCATCAAATTTATTTCATGGCCATTCCAGATAGTGCTCTGAGAAGTGTGCTACTGTATGCATAGATGTAATAAACGTGTTTACTTTTTTATTTTTCCCACGTTTTTTAAGTTTTTTTAAAATTTTTGCCAAAGTTTGTTATTATAAAAAACGTTGGCAAAGTAAAATACGGATTTTCTGAAACCAGCTACAAAAATGTAATTAATTAGCTTTGTGCTGTTTAGCTATAGAACATAGTCGACTGCTTATCAGCAGGTCATGCAGCTTTACTTACTTACAACGTAGAGTAAGCATTTTTTGCCAGTATTATTGCTGTTTATTTCATTTCACAGTCGTTTTGCATAGTGTGACTTGCTTGTGTATTTTCCCTGTGGGCGTGCAATGCACATTCACTAATCTCGCTCAGATAAACGTCGGTACGTTTTATATTCAACGATTTATAACATTTTCTATTATTTTTTTCAACGCCTTTTTACATCTATGACTGTATGTGATGAAAGCATTATTTCAAGTTAAACACTTCCTTGTCAAAGCTGTTTGTTTTAACCCTAATCCTACCAAGTGGGGTCATTCATGACACCACCACAGATCTATGTTGCGCTATTCCTGCACTACTTTGAATTTTCTTAAGCGGTTTCAGGAATTTGTTACTTAACATCGGTGTCATCACTTCCTGGTTTTATTTTAAAATATTTTTAAAATTTGTGAATATTGTGAAATTTCTGTTGAGACCCCAAATTTCTTACTGCAGTAATGGCATCAAACAGCATTAGATTAGCAGAATACTCTGCTACGCAGACACTGCAGGAGATTATGCTCGAGCTGTATAGTGATAGCGATGTTAGCAGTGATGATTTGGGCAGTGATTATGAAGACCCTTATATCTAAACAGTCAGAAGCTAGTGATGAAGAGAACGCCATTCCGGAACACGAAGAGACGGCTGCATGTTCATATACAGCTCCAGCAATGGGACAAGGCAGAGACCATGCATGGTCGTGGCAAAAGTAGTATAGTCAGTTCTGGTCAGATTCCGCAACAGTTCCACTATCTCTGTGCCTCCAGGTGAAAATAACTTTGGTTGGAAAACAGATCCACCAGCAGTATAGGTCGTCATCATATTCGAAGCATTCCAGATCTGGTGCACACAAGAGCCATTTGAACCAGTTTCAACACCTTGGTCAGAACATGAAGGTAGATCAGCCTATATAGCAACTATTGTCAATAAACAGATTTACAGATATTCTGAAGTATTAGACTTATCAGATTTGCCGGCAAGGCAATTCGTGAAAGTCGAATGGCATCTGATAAACTTGCACCATTTCGGGATATATGGAGTAGGTTATTGGCTCAACTTCCAAAGTACTATGTTCCTGGTACTGACCTTTGTGTAGATGAACATTTAGTTCCATTTCACGCCTTCGCGGTAGATGTGGCTTTAGGCAATACCTTCCGTCCACACCCACAAAATATGGTTTGAAAATATGGTGGTGCTGTGACGCCCAAATGTCCTAAACACTAGCATGTCAAATATACCTTGGCAGACAAAATGGAGAGCAAAGAGAAGTGGGGCAAGTTGTTCATGTTGTCAATGATTTGGTAACTCAGTGGTGCAGATCTGGCAGATATGCAGTCGCTGACAATTTCTTCACATCAATAGAACTTGTGAAGCAATTATTAGCTGACGGGCTAACATATACAGGAACGATTAGCAGCAACAAAGCTCATATAACGCCAGAAATGAAGGCCAACAGTACGCGAGTATTGCACAGTTCTGTCTTTGGATTTCACGATCAGTTAACACTGGTTTCGTACGTACCAAAACCTGGCAAAGCAGTTAGGCCTACTGTCATATCGAGTATACATCAAGATGAAGCAGTTGAAGGCAATGCAATGAAGCCATCTAGCCTTTTGCATTATAATGCCACAAAAGTGGTGTCAACAACATGGGCCACCATTAAGCAGGGGCGTAGCGATGAATATAATCGGTATATCGGCATATATACCCCCCAAAATCAGGCTACCTTGGAAGTTTTTGATGTGTTTTTAAGATTTCCAACGTTTTTTAAAGATTTATACCTCCCAAATCACATTATACCCCCCAAAATCAAATTCCTGGCTACACCCCTGCCTTTTAAGCGCTTCATATATGTGCTGTAAATGGTCTACATGTCATTCTATGACTCAGGTGTTGCATAACTTTGAAGTTAAAAGTAAATTGCACTTACAATGAGACTAAATCGATTGGGGTCATCGGTGACCCCAGTTGGTAAACAACGTATGCTAAATATGTTGGTAGGATGAGGGTTAATGTTTGACCGCGAGACTGTTGACAATGGTGTGACTCTTGCTAATTATCATTTGCATGAGTGAAAATGCTACTGACTTTAAAAGGACATATTCTGAAGTACTTTGATGTCCTGAACAAGAATATGACCCCAAGCATTGACGCTATGAAATAGGCTACGTGGCAACATAGACTTTTATATTCACAAGGACGATTTTATTTGGTCTAAAAGTGAAACTTCTAGTACAAGTCGGGTATCAAATAACCAGAGCATAAAGTCATTTATTTTATTGAATTCTGGGTTCATAATATTTTAAGTTTATCAGCAAGTTTTACAAAGTGGTGACAACCTAGCTTCAACTATCCACTCTCTTTACCATAAGTAGTCTATACTTCCAGTGAATAGTGATCTCTCTGCGCTTGGCAAGCGTCATTACTGTCACGAATGAAATATCAACAGTCTGCGATAGTTGTCTTCTACTTTTTAATTTAAATTCAATGCAGTTACTTCTGTGTTTATGAACATTTGTTATCTATACGCTTTGCAAAATATTATGATTATTAATATTATTATTCCAGGACAATTTATATAGCGCTGTACGCATGGTTTAAAATCCAAAATCAAAAGCGCTTTGACAACGCTGACATGTCAATGAAGGTGAGAAGGTGGCGATGTTAAAATCCACTGTTATGATGGAAAGAACTTTGCTGCCGTGAAGAAGTCCGGTGCAGAGTCCTTTAGAAGCGGTCCTTCAAAGAAACTGTAGCCCCATTGACATGCCAACGAGGAATGGAAGATGAAGTAAGAGTCCGCAAGTTGGTAGTAGGAGTTATCCACGCAGATGTAACCATCGGTGAGTTCCTAAAGAAGCGGTCTTCCGCAAGAAGATAGTTCGTCGTCATAATCGGCAAATCGTCGACATAATCGGCAAATCCGAAAAATATACTTCCTATTAGGCCCCACCAACCGACAGGCTAGAAGCTTGATATGACCTGTGACTTAATTACGGCTTGCAGTCTGGTACTAATAAAATGCAACTAATTTTCGGCAATATTGTCATGGCCGCGACACCTCTGTGACCTCTTGAGTACAGTACAATTACCGTGAATTACGGTTGTTAGTCCAGAATTTTTTTTCCAGAAAAAGGCAACTAGGTCGACTGAAAGAGGCCCAGTTGGGCCTATTATTTAATTATTTCCAAAAATTCTATCTGACTACCTCAAAGTCTAAGCTTATTCGTAGGAAAATTAGACCCTGAGTTTTTCAGTGACTAATAATAATAATAATGACTAATAAAAAATAATTATAGGTAATGACTAATAAAAAATAATTATAGGGCCTATTAGCAATATTAGGGGCCTATGCAACACAAGTGGAAAGCGTGTTCAATGCTGAACGCCTTAGAAAGTCTTTTTTCCAATTACATCCTAATTGGCAGCTGACTGAATAATTCACACACATTTCGAAGACAAAAAACATGATATTTGAAAGGCCCTGTTACTAACATGCAAGGAACCGTTCGGAGCAGAAAATCAGGCTGTTCAAACCGCTAAGATTAAAACAGTCGGGTAAATTTTCGCCATTGCCTTGGAAAGTTCCATTCATTTGGCTATGCATTCTATAGAGATTGTCCTGCCCAGATATGGCAAACCTTCTTGCGTTTTGGCAGGCAGCATGAAGTGACCAGCGGCTTTTGAATGCGCGCATGATAATTATTAACAGTGCCAAAATGAATAAAATTATTAAATTACTAGGTGTTTACCCGTCAAAAATGACAGGAGAGATTGGCTGTTTTACCACCCGATTTTGCGCAAATGCAATAGCCTTTTGCGCAATTAATTGTCCTTAACTCGCCGCCTTTGCCTTCAACCGAGTTAACGCCCATTCGCATGAATTTTCTGAAACTTGATAGTCAACGTTAGTGTAATGATTTGGCAGTGTCGAACGACATGCAGTGCTTGATTCTCTTGTTTGCTGTGCTGCTTTTGCACGCCGAGCAACAGCCTGCTCCTCATTCTCACTTGATTGTCGGAAAGCTCGTGAACGCTGGACTTTTTTTCTTTTGCACGGACGATTAGAAAAAGGAATAAAAAAGCTAAACAATGGCGCAAACCTAATCTTCTTAGCTCTTATATAGCCTGAGATACAGCAAATTCAACAAATAGGAAACTTTATCAGAATTCAAAACTTTCGCGAAATTCGCTAATTCTTATGTTCAAACATTGGGGTCATCGAGTCAGAATTGATAGATCTTTACCAAATGTCAACCGATTTTCAAACTTTTTGTTTATTTTGTTCCTCTGACATCCCTTTACAACCTTGCCGCTGACCAAAGTGGGGTTACCGCTGAAAATATCAGGAAATAGTGTAAAGATTGTATCATGGATACTCATCTACGACTCACGACCAGGAAACATTGTAAAGCTAATATCTGATTGATGCAATTATTTAAAATAAATGTGCATAATTATATATTTTGTACTCCTACAGGACTAATATCGTTTGCAACTTGTCAGCCGCGTCATAGCCAAGAATTTTGCGCAGATGTTAAAGGAAATGTAATCTGCTACATTCGAAGTCCAGCGAAAAGATCAAATTGGAACAAAGGCAATCAGTCGTGCAGCCGAATGAATCACACATTGCCTATTATCCGAAGCGTGGAAGAAATGTCTAATTTGAAAAATTATTTAGATCATTTAAAAGAAAGAAAAAAGGGCATTTCCAGTTTTTGGTTGGCCGGAGAGTGGCAACCTTTCAAAAAATGGACTTGGGTCGATGACAAAACATTCAATCAGAGTAAGCTACTGTCTTCAAAATGATGCCTATATTCTAGATATTATAAATATTATTTTGACTAGATATTATAATATTATTTTGAATCTAATAGAGGGCTACTTTAGATTAGAAAAATGTACCGTAAATACGCGTCTTTCTTGTCGACTTCAGATGTGCGTGGGTTTGAAGCAACAGGATGGTATGGACAACTGATTGCACTTCCTGGATATGATCGATTCGATGTTAATGACCCATTCACTCATTTTCGCTACATATGCCAACACGGTCTGTTTGCAAAATTAAGATATTTTTCATAGTTCGATGAAAATGCATTTATGGTAATTAATCTAGGCCTATAGCAGTATCGGGAAGTTAGCAGAGTGGTAACAACGTTAGATGCTGAAGCAAGATGTTGCGGGTTCGAGTCCCGCAGGAGCCCTAAAGGTCGACTCAGCCTTTTTCGTGATGGTAAAATGAGGAGCAATGGCAACATTGCGAAGGTAACCATAGGATCGGCGGAATGACTGGCCACCGTCCGCCGACGAATGGCTTAGCCACCTATGGGCTGATGGTCATGAAACCAGAGATCAGCACCGGTGTAGCATATTATAATGGCTCTCATATAATAATAACTCCCCTCATTATTATATATATATATAATAAAGACTCCCCCTCATTATTATATATATAATAATAACTCTCTCTATATTATAATAACTCCCCAGAAGAAGTAGGCCTAAAATTGAAAAAATAACCTCACTTTATGAAAATGTCTCTAAAATGGTAATTATATGAAATTATAGACCCATTTCCAATCTCCCAGTTTTCCTAAAATTCCTGAAAGGGCAATGCTTACCAGAATGTTAAACTACTTAGATGCATTTAATATGCTATCTACTGATCAATATGGTTTCAGCCCTATTTCTCCACTTAAATGCCAATAATGAATTTAATTGATACCAAAACAACAAATTTTGAATCCCACAAGCACACTATTGGAACAATCCTCGATATAAAAAACTATTGGTGTTCTAGACCATAGTATCTCAGCTGGCTTCTGAAAAAACTAAGGGAGTTATTATAATAGAGAGAGAGAGAGAGAGAGAGAGAGAGAGAGAGAGAGAGAGAGAGAGAGAGAGTTATTATTATTATATATAATAATGATGGGGAGTCATTATTATATATATATATTATAATGTGGGGGAAGTTATTATTATATGAGAGTCATTATAATATGCTATACCCAGGCCCGCCGAGAGAAATTCCGGGCCCCTGTGCAGAATGGCCGGCGGGCCCCGAAAACTTTAAAAAAATTGCTGACGACCCTTTTTTCTTGTCATTGGTTTAACCCAAATTAACCGACACGATGTCATGTTGCAACTCTCGAAAACTAGTGATGACCTTTTTTTCTTGTCACTATTTTTCACACTCAGTAGCGTCATTTCACACTTTTCTTCGAGGCGAGCTAAGTTTTTGGTCAAATTTGGCCAAATTTTGGCATATTATGGGCAAACTTTGAGCAATAATAGACAAATTGTGGGCAATTTTTGGATCAATTTTGTCAAATTTGAAATTTTTTGACATTTTTGGCCAGTTTTGGACAATTTTGGCGATTGTTTGCACATTTCACATTTATTTATTTACCTAATACATTATTTCTTCATTTTCCTTCGGGACCCGCCTGCCCCTTCCCCAAATGACGCCCTGTTCACACTGTTCCTTTTGATGCTTTTGATGTCCTCAGGTCAGGGCCCCCCTTTTACTCGCCGGGCCCCCTTTCTTTAGTGTTATTATTGGTATTATTGTTAATTATGCATATTCATCATCGGCCCGGGCCCCCTCCAGACCACCGGGCCCCTGTGCACTTGCCCCCCTGCCCCCCGCTCTCGGAGGCCCTGGCTATACCGGTTCCTACGGGCACAGAGCCTACGGATAAACTTTACCTTAGTAAATAATACCAGGGCCGCCGAGAGAAAATCCGGGTCGGGAGACAAATATTGATTTCGGGCCTCTTGTTTCACTCTCCATATGATATGAATACAAAATTTCAATGATACAAAGAATTGTGCCTTTTAATTTGGGCTGTCCATTAATTACGTCAACATTTTGGGGCAATTTTTGACCCCTCCTCTTTTGTCAACTTTCAGTGAGTGACTAAATATGATTATGTCAAAACCTTTTGACCCCACCCCTAAGATCAGTGACGGCCCCTCTAAAACGTTTGGAGGGTTATTATTTTTGTGGTGGTGACCTTTTCCTCTTTCTTTTGTTCATAAAATGTCATAATGTGACGGTGATGACCTTTTTTGCTTGCCAGGCTACATTCCATCCAATTTTATCAACATTGGTCAAACGTTGGCAAAGTTATAGCCAAAATAAAAAGGGTGCGAGATTTATTTAACCGCAGTGCATTAGTAGTTCTTGTTATTTAGATGGAGAATGCGTAAATGATGATGACATTCCGATGGGAAACAGTTGCCTTATCCTAAGTGAGGACACGAAGTCCTGGTATGAAGCTAGAGAGTACTGTTTGGAGGAGACCGGTGGCGATCTAGCTGTCACAATGGACCCGAAACTTCGGATTTCCAAAGATCTTGACGATTTCTATGACAATAGCGGACCGGATGAAGAAGAGGCCTATTGGATCGGGTTAAGAAAAGGCGCATGGTTTTGGAAATCAGGCAGCAAAGGTTTGGACAAATCGTTCTTCACTTAAGCACATGCTGTGTCGTATGACTCCGGTGCAATTCCCTCCAAGCGCGAAGGCTCAAGAATTGCAATAGCTACTCAACTGTTCCCTTAAGATTAGACTTACTGCAGTAGAGGAGGGTGGGGCAAGAGTGGCCGGCGGGGCAAGAGTAGACACGTCACTTGACAGCTTATCTATATTCTTATACATTCTTTGACATCGTAGTGTTGCGGGAGACCTACTGGAGCTTCGAAAAACCGAAATAAATTTAAGTTAACTCATATTTATAAGGGTATTTTGAGTGCTTTTAAGTTTTTGACATTTTTCTTAGAGGAGGGTGGGGCAAGAGCAGCCCCTTAAGCTAAAATTGCAGAAAATTTGAGCATTTAAGATGATTAAGAAGCCTCAATTGTATCAGTAAAATATAGGACCATTCTTCTACATAATACATGGATAATATTGTCAAATTTCAAAAGAATTTAGGAGAAAAAATAGTTTTACTCGATCGTATAAAAAGGCCCCTCTTGCCCCACACTTGGGGCAAGAGTGGCATCTCTGGCCACTCGTGCCCCATATTAAACCAAAATGTGAACATTACAACAGATTGCAAGTCTAATGCTTTATTATAACATAAAATGGTTATTATCATTATTAAAAAGACACCAATACAATTCAATATTCACAATGACTAGATCTATTAGATCTAGTGGACTAAAATTAACTTCCAAAAAATGAAACATCAACTGCAAAGCCATCAACTGCAATGCCATCGCTGACAACAAACAACAGGCATGGTGATCAATAATTGGTATAATTAATGTGTTAAAAAATAGAATCTAATTCACTGATACAGATGGGGCATGAAAGGCCATACGGCCACTCATGCCCCGTAATAGACGGCCAGTCTTGCCCCGTAATACTGAACTTTAGATCGGCCTGCTAATTCGGGATTCTAAGCCGGTTCCTACTGCCAGCTATTGCTGCTATAGAACCCTTCATTATCGCTCATTCTAACGCACTTATAAATGCATCGTCATTATAAACCATAACGGAGTTATAAAACAAAATATTGCATGCTAAATTAATAGTCTATATCTGGCAATCTGAAAATTTGACACCAAACTCTTTTGCAGCCTATGCAATCATTTCAACAGCATGTACACAGTTTATGCGCTTTCCAATTTGGCAGATTGATGGAGACCGTGTTTCTTTAAATACGAGACAATGTTCAAGAATGCTTGTCAGGCTTTTTCCTGGAATTTGCGTTCGGGGGTGTGTCAGTATCCAGTGTTGAGTCTTTTACGACTAGTTTTTTTGTATAATAATAATAATAATAATAATAATAATAATAATAATAAATATTAATAATAATAATAACGATAATGTGATTTTAAGTTTTTTTGTGATCTGCAAACTGAAATTTCTCATTTAAACATATAAAATGCAGTACGAAACAGCTGCATCATAATACCACTGTCCTTCACAGCAGCTTCATACTACTTTCAACATATGTCTGTTTGGGTGATAGCCAACACCATCCATGGCAGGGGATGTAGAGGCAGAGGAGTGTCTGTCAAAAACCGGGCTAGGTGCAACCCCGGGGTTGGGGGTGTAGATAAATATCTGAATTGCTTACTGAGTTTAGAAGCATTACGAGAGAATCAAAACTGAATAGTCAATAACCTTTTCTAAAGTAGACTATCTTTTGACCTCGATCCAAAAAGACTTTATAACGAAATTTATACAGCGCCTCATTTTAAGTTTTTAACGGCTATGTCGTATGAAAATTGAAACCTAGAGCCAGACGAAGCGAAATTCTTCAAATGGGATAATCGCGTGAATCCTCCTAGGAACGTCAAAGACCACGACTATAAGGGCAGAGGGCAGCTGTGCATTTCTTCAAACGGATCTACTGGCGAATGGAGAATATCACTCTGTAATGAGTCGCATTCGGTGATTTGTCAAAGACGAGGTCTGGATTTCGTTATTGTTTTATGAAAAAAAGTAACACTTGAAGTCACTAAACAAGATAATCGAATGTAGCTCACGTACCATTTCATTGCTTTCTTCTTAACAGGATTGAACATATGCGATGAACTTTTATAATTTGCATAATGTGATCTTCTTGTTTATAGAACATTTAGGCCCTGATTAAAATGATTTAAATTTTCTCATATCCGAATTACTTGTCGTTTTATATTGTACAAAATATTTGGCAATTAAATTTTTAATTTTTAATTTGTTATATACTATAGTTGCAACATTGCTCGACACAGCCGAGAAAATCACTGAACGGGATCAAATTAGCACTAACGCATGTAAGTTCAACAGAATGTCAAATTGTTGACGTACTCAATATCGAAGCAGTTTCTGAATAACAGGAATATTACGATCCTAGCATATTTTGCCCCCACTGTGGTTTAAGTTATCTTTAACTGTGACTGAAATAGCAAATAGCAGCTAACTTAAAGCTAGCAGTTAACTTAAAGCTAAAGAATCAGTTAACTGAAGCTGTAACTGTACCTGAACATTTTCCATTCACTGTAACTGATAGTAATTGAAAAATAAATAACCTGAATAGTAAAATTAACTGAAAAATAAATGTCTAAAACAGGTAAAGTCTATAGATGAGACATATTAGGCAATCATTAAACAAAACCGCTACAGGCTAACAAGGCACGTCGGAACGAATTTTGAGCAGAGGTGCATTTTTCAGGGGCGTTGCTAAAAATCATTTATAATGAAAAAGCCCGACACGCAATAAAGGTCATCACCCTTCCTTTATCGTGTCTTAAAAAATCTTGATAAGCAAAAAACAGCCTCATTTTCCAGGGGGCGCAGTGCAACCACTAATTTTTTTCCAGGGGGTGCACCTGCACCTCCTACGGGCCTATTCCTTTTCATCGTCCTTGTTACTTAGTCCTTGAAAAAATCTTAAAAGGATTGGCTGTGTGCCTTTTTAAATATTGTAATGATTATTATGTTAATGCAAATATTTAACTTTGTTCAACCGCCTCGGGAAATCTATTTATAGCCGGTTATTGTCTCCTCCGCTCTAATCTTTGCAGCCGGAACCAACGAGACATCTATCAGGCCGCTAGGGTCGAGCTCCCTCCCCGTTTTGAGAGGGTAGAGTAGGGTAGGGTAGGGACGGGAAACGCATTGAGGCTGCAGCCTCCAATTTTTCACCCGAGTTTACACCTACTGTATGGCTGAATTAGCAGGTCATCAAATAGTCAAAGCCGGTAGAGTGGTTTTGCTCTCTTTTTCTCAAGACTTCATCTCTTGGAGACTTGGAAACTTTAATCACTGTAGCCTACTTTGTCCACAAGGTCAATTAGTCTGCTTGGTCGGCCAGCCTAACCTTGTTAACTGTCACCGATAAACCAAAACATTGGAAATTTTTAAAAAGTGATTTTCATATTTTAAAGTTTTGATTATACTTTTTCATTTGATTGCTTTATGCAGTGAGAAAATTTATTACTTTTTAACATTTATTGATGTAGATCTTAATATTTTGACATAAAAATCGATATTCTAGACGGTATAATAGCGGGACATGCACATTTGCCCAGTACGAAATTTTGGCTTTACATGTACATGATTCGGAATTGGACATATCGAAGCTCGGATATATAAAAGCATTTATCACGGTCCCTTGAGCTTCGATATATCGGGATTCTACTTTTGATTTTGCTTTACAGCATTCTCTGTTTTGCTTCTCTAATCAATTTTGTGATTCAAATTGATATTGTTTTTGTTTTTCCTTTCTGCCTTTTTCTGTCTTACAGAGGTCAGTCCTTGTCTTTGATCCTTGTCCTTAGAGGTCAGTTCTTGTGGTCCTTGTGCTTGGAGGGTAGGCCCTCGTCTATATCCTTGTCCTTGGGATCGGTCCTCGTTCTTATCCTCGTTCTTGAGGAGTCGGTCCTCGCCCTTATCTTTGTCCTTGGGGGGTCGGTACTCGTCTTTATCCTCGTCCTTGGGGGTCAGTCTTTGTTAACACACTGCCAGTCCGGCTAGTTTACAATACAAAGATGCCCGTCATGTGATGTACAGAGAGAGGATTCATCTCCAGAATGCCACTATATTAGCAAATTTATTATAAAACAGTCATCATCACCATCATCATCACCATCATCATCATCATCATCATCATCGTCATCATCATCATCATCATCAGGTTCCTTGGGTGCATTGCTCATAGGCGTCCAATAACTTTTATAGAAAACAGTAGGAAAATGGAAAAAATGGAAAAATTTTCAACTCGGCACTCTCTGACCGATGCAGTTTGGCAGTCAAAGAGTAAGAAAAGAGATTATTTTTTATGAAGAACAAGTCAATGTCTTAAATTATAGCTTTAAAAGGCACATTAGCTTGCAAATGAATACTTTAGTTCGGTTTCATTTGATGTGATAAGACTTCTTCAGCTATTTGTAGCATTTTTCTATTTCAGTCATGCTATCGACCATCATAGCTGCTGTTTTGTTGATTATCGCCGCTGTTGTGATCGTTTGCTTCATTGTTCAAAAGTAAGTCACACACACGCACACACGCGCACACACACACACACATATATATACATATATATATATATATATATATATATATATATATGTCGCGAAATCTCCTCTTTGATCCCTTAAGTGGCAATGGGCAATCCCGCGTATGTGTTTTAAAGATATTCAGAGAAAATTTGACGGGCGGGAAGAGAAAATTTGGCCTAAAACATCTAGGTCCCCACCCTTGTATTTGAGTGGTCCTGCTTGTGAATGACAACACACGTATATCTTCAATTATAATGCAGTCTTTATTAATAATACAATGGATCAATAATGCAATAATTAGTGGCGGGCAATGGTATGCAGTCTGCACATTATCATTTGGATTGATAGGCAATGACATTTAGCTATTACCACCATATTTTCGTAATCTTTTACTGCCTTCAGTTATTTATTGATAGGAAAGCCTCTGACATCAAAAGGCAGTCATCCTCTGAGAGACAATATGAGAATTGTCCAACAGTACGTGCCGTTAATGATCCAGAACTGATCGACCAATATGAAGCAATCGAATTAAAGGACAATATTTACCAAGTCATTCGGATTTCTGATGCTACGACGTCGCTAAATTCAGCTGAAGGTCCTTCAGCAATTTATCCAGAAGTAGAAAACGCAACTGGGTATAGAAGTCGTTGTTGTTGTTGTTGTTGTTGTTGTTGTTGTTCTTTTTCTTCTTCTTCTTCTTCTTCTTCTTCTTCTTCTTCTTCTTCTTCTTCTTCTTCTTCATGTGCTATATATTGCTACGTCGGCGACCATGGGTTTCCAATCACTTCTGTTTCTGGCTTTCCTTATCATTTCAATGTTGTCTGTAGCTCTTATTTCTTCTCTTAGGCTGTCTCTGTACTTTATTCGCTATCTTCCTCTTGCTCTTTTACCCTCTATTTTCCTGTTATGACTAGACACAAGTCGTTAGTTTTCATATTTGCCGGTTTTGTTTGCATCACTGCGAAATGTTTGAAGGCTGGAGAAAAAAAATATGAACAAATTTCTCTACATGTATTCCTTGAGTGTTTGTATCTTGGGTTGGGACTATTGTCGGTATGGTTTTATGCATAAAAACTGATTCGCCAACAATATTGCTCACAATAGGAAATATTGGCACCTTTTGTGAAATAAAATTACCAAATTCATTTGCAATGATATCGCCAAATGAGAAACAAATCAATTAAAAAATTGAACAAATACGGTATAGGGTATATTGTTCCCTCAATTTAGAACAAAATAACTTGCCTGCACTGCTACTACTACTATCATACAACTATCTAAAATGGTTTTTAGTACTAATGATACTTTCAGGAATGTTTCTTTTATAGAAAAGCGAATTATTTGTTGATAGAAATGCACCTGAGAGCAAAGGAGAGCAATCGCAAGAGATACAGGATTGCCAAAACGTGTATTCCGATCCTGATACACAACTCGGAGACCAAAGCGATGCAATAGAACAACGCAAAGATTGTCAGTAAAGGACAGTCCTTACCAGGGCGTCCCTACATTTAATCTAGTGACGACGCTCAATTTAATTGATTGCCGCTTACCTATTCATCCAGAATTGAAAGATGTAATTTAGCAGACATTTGTCTTTTATCCTTGTTTCGTGCTTTTATTCCATCATTACAAATTGTGATGATGATGATGATGATGATGATGATGATGATGATGATGATGATAATGTAAGCCAACAATGGGAACTTCGGACCAAAACCTGTAATCCTTCCCCGACAAATCAAACAATGACTAAGTCATATCGGGGCTGTGCTATATTAACCGACCTTTAAAGTTCTTGATGAAAATAATATTTCACCTTGAATGTCTGCGCGCTGCAATTAGATATTTCGTCAATTAATCAACACAGCGTGCAATGCCAGACCTCCCTGCCTGTCTCACTGTAAGCATAAGTCCGTTTCCTGTTTCTGAGTACTGTCATTCATCTATCATCTTGTTATTTATCTTGTCCTATAACAAGACTCGAGGATGGCGGTCTTCAGACAGTACACTCAGCTAATGATGTCGCAGTCAAATGGCTGACTTCTTTCAGCACTTGAAGCACACGATAATAATGATGATGATGATAACAATAATAATAGTAATAATAATAATAATAATAATAATAATCTATAAGTCTTCTTCTTCTTCTTTAGGTGCCTTGTTTTACAACGTTGGGGACCATGGACTTCCACTCCTCTCTGTCGTATGTCGCTTGTAGCAGTTCTACTTCTGATATTTTGTCTTTCACGTCGCATAACAGGTTTTCGATGAACGTCAATCTTTGTCTCCCTCTTGCTCTTTTCCCCATCACTTTACCTGTTGTGACTAAGTTTTCCAGGCCTTTTTCCTCATTATGTGTCCGAAGAATTCTAGTTGTCTTTTCTTTATAGTCTTTAGCAATTTCCTTCTTGAGTTTTCCAAAATTTCCTGGTTTGATGTTTTCTCTGTCCAAGAAACCTTCATCATTCTCCTTAAAAACCACATTTCCACTGCCTCTAATTTTTTCTTCATCTGTTTGGAGATTGACCACGTTTCTGCGCCGTATAGTCTATAAGTCAACTCTCTCTCAATCAGGTTGGCACTATTCCAGTTACTGGTTCATCACCGTACGATTTTTAGCGTACATCAGCCACTGTCCATCTCCATTGCGCCCAGCTTCTCTGGATGCGTTTTCTCGATTACAATTATACCACTTTTAGTTTACCAAATTTCGTGCTTTTGTCATTCATTATTCAGTGCATTTCCAGCAGCTAAAAGACCGGTCTTCTTCGGTTACTATTTCAGTTTTTAAATTCTCCACAACTAGTGTAGATTTAATTCAGCATCATGTCTTTGCTCTTTCTTAGAAGCTTGCAGTTGCTATCATGTTTTACGACTAGGGTTTCGCATCCTCGAACACGTTTTGATTATTTTTATGAGAAATTTTCCGTTATATATTCTCTGCAATATAAACAAGTGGTTTTCCATAGCTTCCAAAAGACGCACTTATGATTATTCATGATTGTGATTTATTTGATTTTTCTTTAAAATACTTTTCGTATATTAAAGCAGTTCGACGTGCAAAAAAGTGGGTTTTTTATCTTTATTAGACATGCAGGCAACAGACATTTGACTTCATTCACATGTAAGACTAAATTGTCAAACATATCAGTTATTTTTCATTCATATTATTATCGATCTCGGAACATTGCAACAGACTTAATAGAATTCTATTAAATTTTCTCCAAACCAGGCAATAAAGGAAAAAATTAATGGATGAGTTTAATACAATAAGCGCTTCGCTGATGTCTGAAACGCACGACAGAGCACCAAAGTCCGCATCGAATGGAAAGTAAACTGCACTGGTTTTATAAATAACTTCGATCACAGCCTGAGGAAGCTGACAGACGAAGAATACTGCAACAACAACTACGAACATTATTGAAATATTTCTTTCTTCTTTCACTTCTGATGTCAGCTCGCGTCTTTTCTTACCAAGAGCCTTCAGCTCCAAAATAATATAGGTGTTGAGGACAAGCAGTATGACGAAAGGGCCAACGGTATAAAAGATGATGGAACAGACAGACACGTACATATACTGATAATATGGATTCAATAGCAGATCTGTTGCACATATAACGGTTTCATTATCTCCGTTATTATTGGCTATGCGTCCGATTTTCCATTGGAAATATTGAGGGATATTGATGAGAACGGATACGATGAACATCATAAGAATGAGACATTTCATGAGCCCAAGCCTTCTCCATTTCACATTCGTCGGTCTACAGATGGCCAAATAACGTTCCACAGTTACGAGAACAACTGTCCAAATTGTCAGGCAACGTGAGACTTCATACAAAGGCCAAAAGAAAACGATTACTTTCCGGAACTTTCCTCTCAGTTGTGACCAAGTGATCGGACTAAGAATGCATGCTTTGATTGGCAACACCAGAAGGGCAATCGCCAGAAAAGTTAAATCGAAGAGCGACAGCATCTGCAAAAGCCAATTTGTTATATTCATTTTCTCTGCAGTTCGTCTAAGAGCTGCAATTGTCAGCGAATTACCAATGAACCCAATCAAGCACAGGATCCCAACTACGTATACCTCGAAGATGAATCTACAGCTGCTTACACTCGGCATATCGGCGTCTCCTAGACATCGCTTTAATTCTGTGATGTTAGAAACGTTAGAAGATCCAGAAGCGGCGAAAATTGGTAACAGCTCTTGCAGTGAACCTACGAGCATTAGTGGGCCCGATTTGTTTCGGTCCATTTTCACTGTGTCGCTGGCTATAGTTGGATAATCGACAGACATCCTACAATACACAAAAAGCACACTTTCGCTTTAGAATTGATTTTGAGATTCAATAATGAAATTATAATTATAAGAATATAAGGTTTTAATTCCTGTGATATTATCTTACCTTTGCTTTTCACATGAGACTCCCTAAATTCAAATAATTTAAATCTATCTAGTATTAAAACGGCTTCCAATATACAGGCATGCACTTGTCCAAGAGTCCAAAACTACATGTTATTTTCAGTCTTTGCCTTTTGATTACCCAAAAAGCGCTCGATGCCCTTATTGATTGTATCATATCATGTGAGTTCTATTTGCCCAAGGATTTGCTGAAAATGTTAAAAATCTTAAATAATCGTTGCTTGACCAATGCACTAATCGCTGCAAAAAGACTAATTGGCAGATATTTTACATGATGATAATACTATGATACTATACAGTAGCTGGGTTATCAAGAGACTAACATGGATTTTAGGGCATCACGTTTTGAATCCCATAGACCAGCAAGAATGCTCCAACGATAAAATTTTCTATGAATGTTAAGACAGTGACCTAAATCAAAGCACGATCTGTGACATTTTTATTATAAAGATTTTAATAATAATAATAATAATAATAATAATAATAATAATAATAATAATAATAATAATGTGATTTACAGTGGTTTAGGATGCTAGGTAAGCCTGTGCCACTGTAATAACTCTCCACATTCAATAACCTAGTTTTCCGAGATAACCTTTGAATCCGTTTACTGTTTCAACTGTCACTCCCACCTCGTCCAAACTGTGCCATTTGTTCATAACCTTTGTACTAAAAAATGTTTCTATCTTGGACCCACCCTCTGCTTAAACAGTTTGCATGTGTGACCTCTTGAGCTGCTATAGTTTGCCAATGTAAAGAATCGATCGTATTAAGGCCCATCTACTTTCTCAGTCATTATTTTCAGTAGGTCTATAACAGAGGTCGTTCTTAGAGGTCCGTTATGATGTCCATATGACATAGGAATGAAAATTGACTATTGGCAACTCGAACTGCTTGATCAGCAAAACAATTAAAGATTGATTGATTATCATTATTGTCTTCGAAGTGTGCCAAATTTTTAGATATGTCTAATTTCTGTCCGCGACTGCTTTAAGCTCATCTGACCATAAGGCTTGCTCTAATGGGAAGTACCTGAGGCCTCTCCCAGACTAACTTGATTCCATCAAATCGCTTAATGAAGCCTAGTCTAGAATATGAGTAGGCCTACCTACGTAGATTTATGAGCAGATTTTTGATTATATTTGTCTTACCTTTGTTCAACTTTCTACTGTGGAATACCGAATGAGTGCTGCTGGATGGATGATGACTGTTAGTCTGTTTGCCCGTTGTCGTTGTCAACGTCGCAGAAGTTGTCGCAGTTGTCGTGGTTGTTGAGAACGTTAGTTTCAGAGGCGGTGCCCCGTTTTGTATGACTGGAGATGCATCCCCCATCGAGCTTTTTTGCTTGTCAAAGTTTTCCGGAGCCGAGCCGCTATCCTTGTGTGCAAAGCAGAGCTTATGACCTATTTTCTGTCAGTCTTTTTCGGCAGGGTTTATTTACATTATTTACCGGCCAAAGCACTGCTAATGACTTGTTTGCTTGTCCGCCTTTTTCGAGATTTCATTGCATCCCCCCATCAATAATTCTTGGAAACGCCAATGGTTAGTTTACAAACAAATTCCATTGCAGTTTTCCAAATTATTAATTAACACAAGAAACTGAACTTGCATTTGCGAATTCTAGATCTTATCAGCGTCTCAGTTCCTTCGGTGCACAGAACAGTCGCAGATTGCAAGCCAGAGGAATGCGCAATTTAATTGGCCTCGCAAATTGCAAACCGGAGGAATGCGCACTTTAATTGGCTGTTATAGTCAGGCTAGGACGAAAAGCGGCGCTACGTAAATATCTACAGAGATAGATTTGGAGAATCAGCATCTAGACCGATAGGTCTGCGGCTAGTTCTTTCAGGAATAGGAGGCTACATACTTTGTTAGCAGAGCCTGAGAATTCTGACTACAGTATGAGGGGGTGAAGCCTTTGCTTAGCCCACAATGTTGATGATCAGAAGCGGCTCACCCTTTTAATGTAAGAATTTCACATTGAAACTGAAATGGAACTATGCTGCATTAATAATTTGGCCTCAAAGCAGGACACAGCAGAAAAATTTTGAGATTCTGTCAGCAGTTGATATGTGTAATAAGAATTGACCTGTCTGTTAGCTGGAATATACTTTTTTATGTAAACGCGAAGAAACACAGAGAAACGGATACAAATTGTCGACCTCAATTACAACGGACAATCGTTCAGTTGTCATGGTGGTATATGAGACATGACAGCGCGCTATTTTATGTTTGCTTAATATGCTGCAATGAGGGCATTGCTCTTTTAAGATAGTATAAGGAGAATAGGAACGGCACCATAGGCCTATTCACTATTCAGTCGGATCTGAAATTTTAAAATTAGAAGAGTTTTACGTTTCGGATCAACCATATTGTTCGCAGGGCAAAGGCTTCACCCCTTAACAGTTAGATGGCAATGTTAATCAACTTGTCTCTGCTGCACTTGCATGGCAATGACTAGCAACTCCTTTCACACAGGATTATCCTACTTAGCCTTCTAAACCACTTATAATCACATTATTATTATTATTTTAATCGGATTTCGTCGGCTCAGACTTGCCACGGAGCTGAACCTCATACTTCTAGAAGACATTTCGATGTTAACTGATTCTCTGTGAAAGGTTTGGTATTATCGCTTTAGAGCTAACCATATGACTATAAAAGCCAATGCAATTGCGCATTCCTGGGATTTGCGATTCAATAACTAATTATTTGTGTTATTACTAT
Organism: Metaphire vulgaris; assembly: GCA_018105865.1. Classification (NCBI taxonomy): domain Eukaryota; kingdom Metazoa; phylum Annelida; class Clitellata; order Crassiclitellata; family Megascolecidae; genus Metaphire; species Metaphire vulgaris. The sequence continues at coordinate 225,430 of JACLAT010000072.1, forward strand.
AATGTCAGTCTAAAATCCTAGAGTTTTAAATATTTCCATATTCTGTCTATGGAACCTTGCAGCTTGTCGCGGAACTTATAGGTTCAGCGGAACACACTTTGAACAACACGAGTGTAAGATAGTGTTGCCAGATCTCCCGTATTTTACGGGATCTCCCGTATTTCAGCCACAGTCTCCTGCCTAATAATACTAATACTAATATTATAACTTTTTTGTAATACTGATTCACTACATGCAGACGATGATGCAATGCATTGAACAGTGTTGTTTTTTTTGCTTTTCCCATTCTATACTCTATAGTACTGTAGTGTAGTATAGCTCTAGCCATAATAATTCACAATAAACTGGACCGTGGAGTGGGCGCATTGATCGAGGAAACAATCTCCCGTATTTCGACATCGGAGATCTGGCAACCCTAGTGTAAGAGGATGATGTAATAAACAGGAAATTATATGCAAGAACATAAAATGTGAGGACATCATCCTTATAATGTCATCTTACAGACGTTTAACCATTATTTAGGCTAGAGTTGTCGATTGAGGCTTTCAATAGCTGCAATTTCTTGATAAGTACAATTCAGTACATTCTCTGAATAGATTGGCGATTTTAGTTCATCTGCAAAACAGAATTTCAACTATCTCTGCTCTGATTGATCTCTTGTACCAAGAACTTTACCTTCATTTATTCCAGCTATTGACTCGATCCCAACCATTGCTTCGTTTTCCAAACTTCGTCCTCTACTCTCAGTAATTTTTATATTCTTCTTCGTTGCATTCTCTATTAACCTTTTGTAGATTTCAATAATAATATTCTTCTCTCTCTCCGTATGCAGCCGCAGTGGGTGGACAAGTTTATGTCAGTTTACAGTTGAAAGGTCTTTCTATCAATTTTACGCGGAACATTCTATCATTCCCGTGATAGTATTCTGTTGCTGATTTTGTTACTTATGTCAATAAAAATTCTACACCGAATATATTTTCGTTAATAAAAGAGCATATGGAGTAATTGTGCGACTTTTAATGTCCAGCAGCCACTGCCCACCTCGCTTCATCCCATCCTCTCTCTCTATCTTCGAGTCTTCTCGAATTAAATTTTATCACTTTTAGTTAACCAAAGTTCGTGCCTTTAAGCTTTACTATTATGTGAGTTTCCAGCAGCTCGAATGCCGATTTCTTCCATTACCATTTCCGTTATCAACCTCTCCATAACTAGTGTAGATTTAATTCAGCATATTCTTTTGATCTGTCCTAGAAGCTTGCAGTAGTTATCATGTTTTACGACTATGGTTTCGCATCCTCGAGCACGTTTTGAATATTTTAAAAAGAAATTTCCCGTTATATATTCCCTGCAATATAAACAAATGATTTTCCATAGCTTCCAAAAGACTCACGTATGATTATTCATGATTGTGATTTTCTTTAAAATACTTGTCGTATATTAAACCAGTTTGACGTGCAAAATGCGGGTTTCTTTCTATCTTTATTGGACATGCAGGCAATAGACAGTTGACTTTATTCATACGTAAGACATATCAGTTTGACAGTTTATTCACACGTAAGACATATCAGTTTGATATGTTTGACATTGTCAAACATATCACTTATTTTTCATTCGTATTATTATCGATCTCGGAACATTGCAACAGATTTAATAGAATTCTATTAAATTTTCTCCAAACAAGGCAATAAATGAAAAAGTTAATGGATGAGTTTAAGACAAGAAGAGCTTCGCTGATGTCTGAAACGCACGACAGAGCACCAAAGTCCACATCGAAGGAAAAGTAAACTGCACTGGTTTTATAAATAACTTCAATCACAGCCTGAGGAAGCTGACAAACGAAGAATACTGCAACAACAACTACGAACATTATTGAAATATTTCTTTCTTCTTTCACTCCTGATGTCAGCTCGCGTCGTTTCTTGCCAAGGGTCTTTAGCTCCAAAATTATATATATGTTGAGGACAAGCAGTATGGCGAAAGGACCAACAGAATAAAAGATGATGGAACAGACAGACAGGTATAGATACTCATAATACGGATTCAATAGCAGATCTGTTGCGCATATAACGGTTTCATTGTATCCTTTGTCACTATCTATGCACTCAATTTTCCAATGAAAATATCGAGGAATATTGATGAGAACGGATGCGATGAACATCATAAGAACGAGAAATTTTATCAACCCAAGTCTTCTCCATTTCACATTCATCGGTCTACAGATGGCCAAATAGCGTTCCGCAGTTATGAGAACAACTGTCCAAATTGTCAGGAAACGTGAGACTTCATACAAAGGCCAAAATAAGACGATTACTTCCCGAAACTTTCCTCTCAGTTGTGGCCAAGTGATCGGACTAAGAATAAGCGCTCTGATTGGCAACACCAGAAAAACAATCGCCAGAAAAGTTAAATCGAAGAGTGAGAGCATCTGCAGAAGCCAATTTGTTATATTCATTTTCTCTGCAGTTCGTCTAAGAGCTGCAATTGTCAGCGAATTACCAATGAACCCAATCAAGCACAGGATCCCAACTACGTATACCTCGAAGATGTATCTACAGCTGCTTACACTCGGCATATCGGCGTCTCCTAGACATCGCTTTAATTCTGTGATGTTAGAACGAAACTTTGGTAAGATTTCTTGCAGTGTACCGATTTCGATGGCCGGCAATGAGTCGTTGGTGATAGTTGAATCATTGACAGACATCCTATAATACACAACAGGCACACTTTCACTTTTGAATTGAATGTGATATACAACAATGAAATTATTACGCGACATAGAAAAATAACAAATAAGATGGGTTTCTCTACAAAGGTTTAAGCTCGTAGAAGAATTCAGTGATTAAACCATTCAGTTTCCGGAAATTCCTGTGTTGTCTTTCCCTCCACGGAGTAAGCATCCATTCTCATTTGAGTCAATTTGAATAGCGAGTAGCAGAAACAACCGAAATGTTTCTGATTTACCAAGATTTTAACCCAGGACCCCAGTACCAGCTCACTAACCCTTGCCATCAGACAGCATGCCATTATGCCAGAAGTAGATGAAAACGACGAGAATGTGCTAGGCCTAGTATTTATCTGTGCCTGTCTGTTGAACACTGTTAGGCCTATGTCGTATGAAGCAGCGGCATATGAACTGCCTCAATCGCCTAAATACGTTAAAAAATCATTTAGTACGTCTTTACGGTCGGCGGAAAGGCGTATTTAATGAATTGATACGTTGCATCGCATAAAGAGAATCCATGTTATTTTCTTTTGGGCCAACCCATGTGAGAAAGGAGGAGTTAGATGCCCGTCGTCTTTTGACGGACGCGTCTTGAAATGGACACAAGATAACCGCCAGGTTTAATAGATAGCAAACTACAGTATAATACTGGAACGAATTAAATCAGGTAAACTGTTATTAAATTTCGGATATTCGTGATGCTTGCAGTTTAAAATTAATGGTTAAACAATATTTTGAGATTTTTGTTCATGCAACTGGATGTCGAAATATTTTTGGCAGTGAGAGCGGATGTTATAACAGGTTGACTGGTCTTACAGCAAGTCGACTGGTGTTATGATCTGGTCTTTTGCACCAAAATTCTCCACATATTTTTGATAATTATTTATATCGTTCAAAATTTGCTTCGTCCAACATCGATATAGGTCTAGATTACCGAATATTCAAAGCTGTAACGTGTTACTGTGCCACCAGCATAACAACACTCATTTCCTCTACAATGATCATCCTCACAGGATACGTTGAACTGTAGGTTACATGTTGAGCATAATGATATCTGCGTGTATGCTGCATCTAAGTTTCCTCTGGTTATGCTATTCACTTTGTCAAAGTTTGAGATGAGCTCAGATTTTCTCGCTGCTTTCAATATCACCTTGTTTAGTCATTTTTTGCAACGCATACAAATACCACATCTCAAGCAGCTTAGAATCGGTTATGTTATTTGATCCGAGCCACCGAATTCCGGTGAAAAGAGCTCGACATGTTTTTCAAATGAAGTAAAAACAATTTAGGCCTATCTAAATAGGACAAATATTCCAACCTAGTAAATAGGCCAAAAAGCCGGTTAGGTTGTACTAATTGACTCTTTAATTAATTAAGCACCAAATATTAATTTTGTTCAGCATTTCACTTTTTGATTTGCTGAGTGAGAGAGAGCATGAGAGAGAGACATAGACATAAACAGAGGCAGAGACAGAGACAGTGACAGAGACAGAGATGGGGATTGTATATCATCATTATTGAGGAAATTGACGTAACTTGCGAGAAAAATCATCTGTTGCTGGTTTATTTGTTATTACCAGCTCAAGGCAAAAGCGGAAGAAAGTTTTCCTTTTTTCTGTTGGAGGCGAAAGATGACTCAGTGGGTTGCGCGCTTGAGCGCTAGGCTGACGGCTCGAGGCTCAAGTCCCGTTAGCGCCCCCTGGTGGCTTCCACACAGGCAGTAACGCCTCCTAAGCGACTTTATATCACGGTTAGAAACACTGGAATAAGAGTTATGCAAAGGTATTTGCCGCAGACGCCCTAAAGTTGACTAAACGGCTAAAACGCGAATGATGTTACAACGCCTCCTATCTGTTCGGCTGAGCCAATAATTTCCAAGTATTCTGCAGCAGAGGTCTGCAGTCGTGGCTACTACAGTATTTGTACAGCCATGAGATACACGCGGCTGAACCTATTGCCTTGTTGCTGCAGCTGGAGGCAGCCATGCTCATGGCAAAACAACAGCTGGCTGCTTAACCGGGTTAATGTAAGTAAGCAAGGAAGTAAAATCTCGTAAACTTATATAGCGCTTTGTAAGTAGTACAGTAGTGGCTGCTTATTCGTATGTGCGTAATCTTTCTTGCAATGCAATAGCTTTAGGCAAGGTGGGTTGTGGGTCAGGCAAAGGTCAGCCTATCCACTGGGCGGTAGGGCCTATAGAGCCTACTTTCAGGCTTTTTATATTTCAGTATTATTTTCGAAAAAATAAATAAATTATTCATGCAGTGAACTTGCAATCAAATACGAACGTAATGGAAGCGGAAGGTTTACAACGCTATAAAATTAATGGATGACTTTGTGATATTACTGATATACAGAATACTGTAGACCCACTGTAGATCTATTACTGGGTATCCATTCAAGAGAATAACAACATAATAATAATTATAACAAGAGACATATAACATTCAAGAGAATAACAACAATAACATTACTCAGAGCCAGAGCCTCAAGAGGTTCTGGCTCTGAGTAATGTGCATCGTATTGCTAAGTCTTAACCAGAAGACGTAAACAGACAAAGCAGAAAGGCAACTTAACCTTCGTCTTGAGAGCATCCGATAAGTGGCGTAACGTGGGTTGGAAGCGCCCGAGACAAAAAAGGGATTTGCGCCTCCAAAATTTCCTTTTATCCCCAAAAGTCTTGGTGAGATAGGAAAAGGTCTTCGCTCGGTCGTAATTTCGTCCCAAACAGGTTCAAAAATTCGGACATGCAGACACCAACTTACTTGTTCTATTTTAGGCTTTACTGAATTCATTATTACTTGCACTTTTTATTTTTCACTTGAAATTTTGACCCCCCGACAAAAATATTTGCGCCTCCAAAGCATTTCGCGCGCACAAGAATTTTTGCACCCGTTTATGCCGTTCCCTCCCCACGCTTCGCCACTCTATCCAACGAATGCTTTCTATGCAACCAATGCGCCACAGCTATTTGTATTAGTGCTAATGCTGATATGAATTTTATTGTTGCTGCTTTTAAATGATAAAATCAAATTAGAAAAGCAAATATTAAAGCTGAGTTTTGCGTCGGTCAAATTGTGCGTCCAAAATGACTTTAGGAATTAAATCAAAATACAAAAAGGATTACGTTATACAGCAATGATCAGTGGCGGTTCCAGGATTTCTTGGTGTGGAGGTGTTCATAGGAAGTTGGTGGGGGATGAAAAATAGAAGGAACAAATGAAGTTTTTCCGTAAAAGGGAATTTTACCCCTAATTTTACTATACTTTTACCGAACAAAATAGTTTAACAAGCAAAAAAGGTCATCCTCAGTTTTTCCCCGTAGTTTTACTAGACTTCTACCCAAAATAGGTTTCACAAGCCAAAAAGTCCGGTTGGAGGATACATCCCTATTCGTCCCGCACGTGGAACCGCCACTGGCAATAATGCAGTAAACATTCGGCGATTTTATTAACACAGTATGGAATATATATATATATATATATATATATATATATATATATATATATATATATATATATATATATATATATATATATATATATATATATATATATATTACTGTGTCTAAAGAACCATACAATGAGCCGCTGTCTTAAAATTGTAAATTTTATAAGTGATGCAAGAAAGTTGCTCAATCAATGTTACAGTGTAGGTTTTTTGGGCAACGAAAATAGCCATACGATTTGGAATGTTATCCTATACGAAGTTATCTTGTATGTTATAGGTCTGTAGGATGTGCTATCTCATGACCTTCGTGAGTATTTCAGGGACTAACTATGTTGAGCCAATTTAATCATAGCATTATTCAAATTGGTGGTATGCTATCGTTAAGACCATTTGTAAAGTTAAGAGTTTTCAACTATAATTAACTCAAAAGATACAGAATGTCTATAGGTAGGGTTCTCGCAACATTCGGAACCGGAAAATTCGGTACCAAAAGTTTGCTTTTGGAACATTCGGTGCCGGAAAATTCGGTACGGGACAATCCGTTACACGTCCTACGTACAGATATTTCAGAGATGTTGATGGGTTGGGTTAACCCATGGGGTGGGTTGGGGTGGGTTGGATTGGGTTGGGTTGGGTCAGACTTTTCCATATTGATGGTGGGTTGGGTCAGAAAATAAGTTGTGGTTTAAGAAACTGTAATGTATTACAGTGGGTTGGGTTGGGTTGGGTTAGGTCAAGTAAACCTATTATTGGCATGGGTTGGGTTGGAGATTTGATGGGTTGGGTTGGATTGGGTTTTTAAAATGGACCCACGGACATCTCTGCAGAATTTACGACCAACTAGCAACGAAACTGACGCCAAAATGACCCTTAAATGACCCTGACCCTGACCCTAATCAAACTTACCATAACCATAATCCTAACCCTAACCCTTATTAGATCTTTTAAGCCTACCGCTCCAGCGCGTAACCCACTCTGCCATCTTCCGCCCCTCATAGGCCTGTAAGCCTATGACTAAAATTATGAATTAACAATATTGAGGCGAATATTGAGTTAGGAATTCAACAATTCAAGATATGCTCATTTGGAGCTAACAAAGATATTTGTTTATTTGTTACTATCATCATGGCTTATTAAATTGAACAAATTGAGCAACGCTAAAGAAAAGGCTAATGAAAAAAATTAGGAGTGCAGCAATTAATTAAAAAATCATATCAAATTCAGGTCTGTAGCTGTACTCTTGCTTTTCTCAAGTTGTTCAACGCATTACTAATTGACATGCAGTGTACTCTTACGAATAGAACGACATAATTTTATTAGAGATTTCTCTTAGTCAACAATAGGCTATGTTCCAACATAAGAGTTGATCTCTGAACCAGATGACATTAGGCCACTAAAAGTCTAAAACTTACAGTAGCCTACCCTATAGGCCTACATAAGATATGACATCGCACACAATTAAAAAATTGCAATCAACGACATCTTCTGCATACATTCTGCACAGTGTTTTATCCAGACTTCAGGCCTTTGGGGGGGGGGGATTGAGGCTTTCGGGGAACATCGACTTGGTTGGAGAGGAAAAGACACAGTTCAATGCAAAATGTGTGTGAGTGCTGGGATTTTTGGGGGGAAATTTTGAGTTGTTTTGGGGGGATCTCCCTTTCTAACAGGCCTGTATAAAACACTGATTCTGTATTCATGTAAGACTTGTAAGTCATAGCCAATTTGGTCTATTGTTAAATGAGAAATCATACCTGACTTCGTAATGTGAGGGAAATTCAAAACGTAGACACAATTCTAGTCTCGCTTTGGTTGAACTTCTGCAGTAATTATACAATCAGCTAACGAAGGCTTTCATTCCTGCCAAGGTATACGCACAACTGACGTTCCGCGGCTGAGAACCATTCATTTATCCGAACAGCCTAAGATATATTTTATAGCCTATTCAACTGTATTTCTCCTTTCAAGACAAACCAATGTCGTGTCGACGGATACACGTATATGCATCCACGCCCACCCACCCAAACAACCACACAACCACACGCGTATACATGTATATATGTATTAATTCTTGTAAGACTGGAGGCTGGCAGGAACCAGCATGTCAGATTGAACGCAGACCAGCTGTTGTTGCTGACTGCAGCCGTGTACTTAGTCTTCGTTCGTTTCGATCAATGTGGAAGAAGGTCAAAGAGATTTGGGAGCAAAACGACTGCAAGTCATAACGAAAGATAGAATACCTCAAACTAATTTTCACATGTCATCGTTCTTTTACATTTCTGGATTCTTGTCTGATTTTATTGGATGGAATCTATCTACAACTGAACGCACATGGCAGGCAAGCGAAATGCTTCTAAAGTACACACACACACAAAAATATATATATATATATATATATATATATATATATATATATATATATATATATATATATATATATATACAGTGTATATATATATATACAGTGTATATATATATACAGTGTATATATAAATACATATATATACACGCATATATAAAGTGTACCTTCACAGCATCTTTCTTGAGCTTTCCCACATCTGGACTATCTTTACCGTACAGCATCATACAGCTAATATTGGATAATATAGGCCGTCTAAGAATTTTTCAGAGGCTCAGAAAATCTTAAAAAGTTTTAATAGGCGTTAGAATGACGATGCGTGATATCAATCAAAAAATCAAAAAAATCAAAAAATCAAAAAATCAAAAAAATCAAAAAAATCAATCAACCAACCAACCAACCAATCAATCAATCAATCAATCAATCAATCAATCAATCAATCAATCAATTTCTATGGCACTACTATCATAATGCCCAGGGCATCATTCGATGGCTCACCAATCCAAATTGAATTAGAGCCAGGTCAAGCCGGAAATATCCGTCAGTGACCGAGAGTATCCTTATTCAAGCGACTAAATTGTAGGTAATGGAATGACTCGAAACTCCCAATATTGGAATATCGTCACATCAGAAAGTCGACTACTTCGTCCGTTCTGTCTATCACATTTTTGCTGTAAGGGACAATGAGGCTAGAAAATGTATCTATCCAATGAAGCTTAGGGCTTACTTGTAATTTTCGAAACTTAATAACATTTCCTTTACAGTAGTTTGATTAAGGAACAATAATTACAAAATACAATCTCAAACTTTATCGTTGTTATTTATTTATAATTTGACTTGCACTTCTAATAGAGGTATATATCTTAATTATTTACCTCATGAAACACATAATTAATATATGTATATATATATATATATATATTCATCAAAAGGATCATTTGTTGACATTCCGAGATGACTTACTTGATTTTCTTTCAAAGGGTAGGCTAATCAGCGACTTTGGGAACATTCCTCATAACTTCAGGCAGAAGTTCAAAATCGACGTTATTGTTATGCTAATTAAATTATAAAAATTGTGAATCAACAATTATCGATTCACAATTTTTGTAGACCTACATAAGCCTATTTTCCACAAAAGAGCAAAATTATTGCTCATTCATACCCAAATTCGTGACTGTTATAACCGGATCTTCGAAGCAAAAGCAAATAGGCCTACTATCTCTTTACAAAGTACAGTAATTATACAAATAACTGTTATCGCTTCACACTTAGTTTTAAAAGAGCTGTAGGCCTAACTGTGAGATTTGTCTGTCATTCTGATAAAGCCCGGATGCAGTTTCGAGCTATGTTAATTTAGGTATGGAAATATATAAATATGAATAGTGTCTCACTTGATAAAACTGAGGCACGGAGAACGGATACCATTTAGGCCTATAGCGTTCAAATAAATGCGTTCGTTGTTCGCTAACGTTCAAGTCACCCCGTTTAAACCATTTAAGTATCCAGATTTGCAAACTGTACAATGGAAAATTTTAAACCTAAGGCAGCGCTTTCTGTGTACGTTGTTTTTGGTAAGAGTTTTCTTAGGCCTACTTATTATTTTATGCAGTTGGTGTGATTTTCAGAATTTATTTTGGTAATTATCTTGCATATACTTATAAGAAGAATTTGTTGCAGCAGTGAGGAATGGGTTTAGACATCGCCGTGCTTTGCTCATTCTATAAAAATTAGGAAGAAGAATGGACAAAAAGCGTCAAATTGCTAAACGATTTATGATTGAATAAAGATAAAGTATAGCGATTTTTTCTAAATATGAGAAGTGTGTTGTTTTGTATGACTATTTAAATTGAATAATCTATTTATCACCATCATCACTATAATCATCATCGTCGTCGACAACACCAAAACCATCATCATTCAATTGATGATGCCGAGATCTCTTAAAATATATTCTCTCTTGACATGCACTCATCAGATAGCACTAAATAAATTCTAATGTAGTGCCGTATAGTATTTGTATAGCGCCCCCACTATTTCTACTCAGAAATCCCGGTTTTGGAGTCGCATGATAAAGTGTGATTTTAGCTTTCGCCCAAAGCCCAGTCACTCTGAATGCTCGAAGTGAGTAAAAACAGTGCATGATCTAAGGACATGAACGTCCTTACGATCATTCAAGTGGAGCAGTAATGAAAGAGAGCAGAGTCCATGTTATTGAATGTGCGCCTATGACTCTAGCTCTTTATATATGTGCTGCTAATAACCAGTGGCGTAGCGTGACTTTTGGGGGCCCGGGGGGCATCTTTGCCATGGGGCCCCAGAGTTTCGAGCTGACGAGCAAAAAAAAAAGAAAAAAGGTCGTCAGCACATCATTTCTAGGGTTAGGGTTAGGGCTAAGTTAGGGTTAACCCTAACCTAACCCTAGCTTAGACCCCTCTTCGGGGGTCGAAGGGCTGTCAAAAAAGTGCCCCCCCGCCCCCTAGTTACGCCACTGCTAATAACCCGATTTGTTTGCTCTTCGTTAGCTTTGAAATTAGTCTTATACGTTATGAATAGCCAAACCGACCAGCCCCGAAAGGTTCTACGTTGTCAATAACGAGTTCAGTGGCGGTTCCACGTGGGGGGACGATTGGGAATGCATCTCCCCGCCGGACTTCCGGACCTAATTCTTATCCTTGTGAAACCTATTTTTAGATAAAAGTCTAGTAGGCCTAAAAGTACGGGGAAAACTGCGGATGACTTCTTTTGCTTGTCAACCTATTTTTCGGTAGAAGTGTAGTCGAATGAATTAGGAATACGTTCCCTTTTTCAACCTTTTTCGGCGAAGTTTATTGATTTTTTCTTCTATTTTCATCCTCCCACCAACTTTCTATGAATTCATTTCATCCCCTACAAAGAAATCCTGGAGCCGCAACTGAACAAGTTATAATTAATTATTACGTGCATCACTAATCAAATACAATTAGCAAAACGTTGGTACTTTTAGAACTGATATTTATTGCGAATTGCATCTCGTGCCGTACCTCAGAGTTTTGCGAGGATGTCGGAGATGAAAGAATTTGCTACCATCTACGCTCAGAAAAGGGAGTAAATTGGGCAAAAGGACATCAAAGGTGTGAAAAATATAACGCTGCATTGCCTATCATTCGCAGCGAAAAAGAAATGTCCATTTTGAAAAATTATTTGGATTGCTTGAAAGAAAAAGTAGTAAGAAATTTTACAGTCTGGTTGTCCGGGCGGTGGAACGTTTTCCAAAAATGGACCTGGATCGATGGAAGTTTAAAGAAAGATGCATTATTTGCCAATCAAAGTAAGTTCCCCTTTCAGTAATGCCATCTCTGCAATGCTGAAAGATAAACGGGAAAGACGTTGAATTCTTCAGATTGCTTGAGCCATTGAACTTCATTTGTACAAAGACGAATGACTAAACGGCAAGATTCGACCGTACGCATTGTACGTAATTTATTACCGAAGATAGAACACGCATAATACGCGTACGGTGAAGTTGCATACGTTACTCGCATAAATTAAAGCCTTATGCAAAAAGTTTAGAAATGGCAGAAAAATGCAGTTCGATCACTCAAGTAGCTATATTAGTGTATAAACAGGTGGCCAAAATTGTGGACACACTTTCTGTTGATGTTGTGCACTTACTAAGAGCTATTTTAACTAAAAACATAAAATTTAACTATAATTGTTATCATTTCATGAAACAAAAGAACTCCTCTGAGTGGTTTTATCTAAATTCATTGTAAAAACTGTGTAAGATAACTAACTGGAAAACTTATGATTTTGCTCAAAAACTCAAGTGTGTCCACAATTTTGGCCACAAGCGTAGATAACATGGAACCATTGAAGTATGTCGGAGCATGAGCCATCGCCAACACGTGTGTACGTATGACACATCTGTTTCATTTTTGGATATAAAATACGTATAGGCCTAGTAGGCCTACGCGTATTTTATTGTGAGGCGTAACGTACGGACGAATCTTGCTAAACGGCGCTAATGTCCGGCAAATCTTTCTGTGACTAAGAATCCTGCTCGATCATGAATTCACAGAATATCCTCAACGTGAATTTTAATGCTTTTTCTATTTCGCCCGAAGCACTATCTACAAGGGGAGTTAGGGTTAACCTGACAGATGATGATCTCACAGTTCACTAAATAGAACTTAGCCTTTGAGCTGAAACTGTTTTGCATTTTCTTTCTGGAATCAATCGCCTCAAATTTTAAATATTTCAGCGTTTTCAACAGGTTTTTGAGCCAACTTTTATCGAGAGAGTATCTATTTGTTGAGATTGAGCGCTCGTGAATAATTTAGCGTTCGGGCAGCGCTATAGAAATTTCGTTTTACTTACTTATCATCTTCTCTATTTTAACTGTATCTATTGACTTTTGGGTATCAAGGTGATGAGTCTGATTTAATTGTCTTAATTAAGATTATTATGATGAAATAATTTAAATGAACATGTTTTATTCTTGTCGGTCGCACACAGCAGGATGGTTTGGACGAGTGCTGACAGGCGGTCGAAATGGATTTTCAATCGAAGATAAGGAGATGACATCAAGTTATATATGCCAATTCGGTTCGTTTTAGCATTAATACAGAATAGATATAGGCCTAATTATGACGCTACAGTATATGAAATACTTTCTAGGCTAATGAGACACTCAGATTCTACAAGTGAAACTATTATATTATCAATCGAACTATGAAAAAAGAAAAAAAAGACAAAGGGACTGGATTGGACACGTGCTAAGGGAGAATCATTTCTTAGAACAGTAATTGAGGGAAGTAGGCCCTATATCAGGAAAAAAGACAAAAGGAAGACCAAGGAAGATGCTATTGGACTGGATGATGAAAACAGATACACAGCGTTATAAGACCTATGCAGAAATCAAAGAAGAAGCAAGACATAGAGAGGAATGGAAACAATGGAGCCCTGAACCTGTCCGAGAACAGAGAATATGATGATGATATGCCATAATACTTTACCTATATGTCCAGGTTGCCTGAGATTTGAAATTATAGAGAGGCATACTCATGTAAACTTCAATGACGTAGCCAAGAAGGAGCACATGGAGCACTCTCATTCGAACCTAGATTTAATAATAATCATCATCATCGTCGTCGTCGTCATCATCATCATCTTAACGAAGTGGTAAAAACTTATATGTGTCAAGTAGTTAAGTAGGGAGATACAGATCCATAGGCGCAGTGGCGGCTCTAGGATTTGGCAAGTGGGGGGCCGTTGGGGTGGCAACTTCTAATCATGGGGGGCAACCATTTGTTGTTTAATGTATGTAGCATTAAGTATAATAAGGTCCCAACTGGGGGGCCACTGGGGTACAGGCTCTCAATAGGGGGGGCACGGGCCCCCCTGGCCCCCCGGTGGAGCCACCACTGCATAGGCGAGAAGCAAATGTACACATGTTCACACGTACGGCTAGGCTTACTTAACCTCGTTATTTGGGTTCTTTAACTAATAAGTGTTCTGAGTATTGTATTTTCTTTGTTATCAACTTCCGGGTAGCTGACTATTTGCTGATAACTTTTCACATGCAATAAGAATAACAAGCGTCTTTTTTCTGATAAATCTTTTCGTTAGCTCTGCACAGAACACAATTCAAAAACACCTTTTCTTGCTTGAAACATATCGAACTGTATTAGTAACGATGTTCCGAGTGAAGACGAATATACCGTCTCTTGAGGTAACACTGTCCCTACGCACCACCGAAGTCACTACACACAACTCGACGCTCTTATCAATACATTATACATGTACATCAAACGTCACTATCGCCACTATCTATGACATTATCGAACATTATACTTTTATTGCACATTATACTTTATCCGCAAATTATCGAACATTTCCCATGAAAGTTCTTTTATCAAAACATTATCCCCTCTTACTCTCTCCCTCCTCTCGCTTCCTGCGCGACCGCACAACCTTCCTCTCTCGCGACATCAACCCGACAGCCTCTAATATCTCTTCTCGTTCACACTCACGTACTCTCTCACGCACCAGCCTTCCGTTTGCGCCAACCATTTCGTCAGTCAATCAAACTGCACGATAAAATCGCAATGTAATCACTAAAATTTATCAACTTAACAATTCTTACAATAATATTTATTACAACGTATTTTTATAATGCATGAACGCATATCACTTTATGACAATCATCATCAGCAGCAGCTGTATAGCAGCAGCAGGATCACCACCATCATCATAATCATCATCGACTTAATTTATATTAGACCTACCGGTTTAACAATTTAAAAGTAAGTCTAACTGCATATTCTCAAAGCCGTAAAATAACTGGAGTTAGTGCAGTGGTTCCCCCTGGTGGGGCGTAAGCCCCACCGGGGTAAAAATTAATTATTTAGGGGCAAATGGGCAATTTCAATGTTTCAATTTTTAAAAGGGAAATAGTATTATAGATTCATAAAAGAAGCCTTCATTACTAGGCTAAATGAGAAACTATATACTGTAAATGAAATTCAGTTCTGCTTTGCAAATTTTGTATCTGTCGCTGCTTTTCGTATTATATCATGGTATTCTGAATATACAATTTGCGTGATTACTCCTGTACATGTGTCGCGGGGGGGGGCATAAGGACTTTACAAAGACTTTGGTGGGGCATGGCCTATAAAAAGGGGTGGGAACCACTGAGTTAGTGCCTTCAATTTTTCATAGCATCGGCAGAATGAGGGCGGTCTGTGCTTTGTGCTTTTCCCTGGATACAAAAAGTAAAGTGTTTCTGCGGTTCCAGAGGTTTGAGCGCTGACTGGGCAGTAGGAAACACTGGAGCAACCTAGCCAACAATAGCCTCCATTCACTACTCTAACTTGTAAATTCTGCAGTTTGGAAGCCTCTGTAGCTCAAACTAATTCATTGAAAGTTTTATTTGGTTTGTCTCGAAGAAGGTGCTTGACTGTAGGCGTCTTTGCTATTTGTATTTTGCTGCAAATAAAGTGATACACACACTCTCTTTTTCTCTCTCACACACACATAGTATATATATATATTATATAGTTATTATATATATTATACACAGGATATATATATATATATATATATATATATATATATATATATATATATATATATTCAGTCTGCAGTCTATAATAACAAAGCGAGCGGGTGTGGACAGAAATCTTGACGAATTAGTTGTATTAATTGCTATTTCTAGATGGTAAATGCACACATGGGAATGAAATTCCACTCCCAAAGAGTTGCCTCATTCCTTACTATAAGAAGATTTCTTGGTACGAGGCTAGGGAGGCCTGCGCGAACGACGGTGGGCGCTTCGCTGTCTTAGGGGATCAGGACCCGAATCTTTGCTTTCCGTCTAACGATGACGACGACAGCGACGAACAAAGTGGATGCGATGCAAATTACAAATTTTGGATTGGATTAAGAAAAGGCGCATGGTTTTGGAATTATAGCAGAAGAGGTTTGTATTAACCGAAATGTCTCAATATGCATAGGCTACTTTTCGATTCTGATGCAAATCAGTCAAAGAGCGAATTGCATCAGACTCCTCTTACTATCCGAGTGGATTTTATAATCATCTTCCGACCCGCAGAGGCGTCAACGCTGTCAACGGTGCCTCCGACGTTGGCTTTGCCGAGTCGACAGCGCTAACCGCAGCGGGAGCGCTTAGGAGTTCTTTTAATTAAGATAAATAGGCGCTATATAAATACTCTGTTGGTTGGTTGATTGAAGGATTATTAGTTCACTTGTCAGCTACAGCACACTCAATTATTATTATTATTATTATTATTATTATTACTATTATTATTATTATTATTATTATTATTATTATTATTATTATTATTATTATTATTATTATTATTATTAGTAGTAGTAGTAGTAGTAGTAATAGTAGTAGTAGTAGTAGTAGTAGTAGTAGTAGTAGTAGTAGTACTAGTAGTAGTAGTAGTAGTAGACCTATTATTATTATTATTATTATTATTTATTATTATTATTGTTATTATTATTAGACCTATTATTATTAGACCTATTATTATTATTATTATTACTATTATTATTATTATTATTATTATTATTATTATTATTATTATTATTAGACCTATTATTATGATTATTATTATTAGGCCTATTATTTAGACAAAATCAAGGGCGCTTTAACATGCACGTATCACTTCTAAGCAATATTAAAGGTTTACAAGTGCGTCTCTAGGTTCTTTGTGAATAGTTAAGAAGCGTTTGCTTATTATTATCTCTGTTGCCTTTATGATAATTGCATATGATTATGAATATGATTATTCGCCTCATTATTGTCTAAGTTCTAACCTCCTGAATATTAAAATAAATCTTGAGTCAGTGTTTGTGCAATATCGACCTGAAAAAACGGAAATAGATAATAGATAAGTTTTTATTTAGGGCCTCTCTATCTTGAAGCAAAGTGTGAAGTTACTGAGAAGCATTCAAAACAAAATAAACGGACATCAGCCCAAAACTCTAAATTGCAATTAATTAAAAATAAATCAGTTGAAAATTTTGCAATTAGGATACGGCGTCCTTTGCACGAGGTCTGGGTCTAAACTCCGGAGCAGAAACACATGTGTAGCAGGTTCTTATCAATTTCACCAATGTAAATTTATTATGAACTTTAGAGTCAGAAGAGGTGAATTTATATGAAAGGATTCATCAGATGCACACTCTTACTTCTGACCATAGCGATAAATACAAAAGTGGAGAACAGATGTGCATTTCGTCTAACGGATCTACTGGCGACTGGAAAATATCATTCTGTAAAGAACAACACTCGCTGGTTTGCCAAAAACGAGGTCAACATTTCACTGCATCAATACACTGTAGATCATAAAATTAATTCTTAGTAGCGCACGTATAGGCTAATTAATTATTAACGACTAACTGCTAACTGCAATTCAGCTATTTTTTGATTCTTAGGACATATTTAGCATAAAGCCTATTTAATACTCTCTTGCATTTCATGATTCAAGTTGATTAATATGATAACATTGAACCGATATTTAAAATTACAGTGGCATCTAAAAATTCTGCATGTAAACTTACCGTAAATATTTTAAGACAAATGTTTGCCCACATTTGCATTTGTTGATTTTCTGACAGTCGTGAAGCTTAAAGATCAGACGATCTTTGAACGAATTGGCAAATACGCATGTAAGTTTAAACCGAAGCATCAATCTGTTTAATTGATTAGGCCTATCAGGTTGTTAAATACGGTACGTTGGATTTCAGTAAATGTAGGACAATTATATACAGGGTGTCTCTGAAAAAAACCAGCAGAAAAACTATGATTTCTTAAAACTTCCTTAATATATTTCTATAAAAATTCCCATACGTGTACAGCACATATTTCCCCACTTTTCTGCTTATTTTCATCTCATTTGCATGTAAGGTGGCCATATTGTGAGATATCAAAGTCAAGCTTCGATTTTTACTACCCAGTCGCAGCACGACAGACCTAATTATCTACTGTAGCTTCACATAAATTTAGTTTATTCGCAAACGCAGATAACATAAAGTAAACATAATTCTTAACTAACATTTACACATTCTGTTAATATACAGTTTGACAAAATAAAGTGGTTGAGAACCGAAGTGTAAAAGAGTGTTGACGATTCTTAACAATATCATGTATTGGATTCAATTCAAGCATTTCATGAACACAGTCAATTGTTACTTTATCACAAACATCAAAGATTTTACATACAGCCTGATGTACTAGACGATCCAAATTATATAAAGTGCTCCTGTTCGGACAAGTATAGTACAGCATAGATGCGCTCTCACAAAGTAGGTCCATCACAGCCACTGTCGTCGTCATCAAGAACTCATTGACTAGCTATCGGTGATTTGTCATCCCACGTTCTTCTAGGAAACTGGACAAATTTCATCCATTACGAACTGTATTGTAACATATTACGAGGAAACATAACAAGAAGACAAGTGAATCCCCATTTATTTAAATGACAATCAAATTTTTGTTTAAAAAGTGGACTCCCAGAAAATATCCTGGTTAAACCCAGGCCATTGATTTAAATACCATTATCCTGTCGTATTAGCAACATTTGCACAATCATAAAGCATAGGTCTACAGAGAAATGCGAAAATCTGAGATAGTGATAATCTGAGATAAAGTTTAACAAGGTAATTAATAATCAAACTTAGTCCAGGGTTTGCAGTAATACTGTAGACTCTATAAGTGGCGTAGCCAAAGCCAAGATTTCCGGAAGAGGTTTTGGTTTTGATCATGACCAACTTCGAAAAATTTTGACATGCAAAAAAAGTCATAGCCTACTCATCTTCCTCTTGGACTTATTCCCTTTCAAGATGTGCTGACAAGCAAAAAGGATCATCACCTTACACCTTTACTCTATAGCGCTTTAACAACTTATTTTGCGACGGCAGCCAAGGGGGGGGGTGACCCCAAAACCGCGTCAGAAAATTAAAAATTTATGGAAACACATTGACATTTTTTCGTCGGCAGCCAAGGGGATTTTAACCCCCCACCCTCACCCTTGGCTATGCCAATGATCTCTCATCATCTAGTGAATCATACTGCATAGGCCTACTTATAGGGCCTACTGCATTGAAAATATTTTTTGTTTCAAAAATTCTAATGAACAATAGTCTAACAGAAATTTAACTTTAAAATCGAAATTAATTTGTCTGATATCTCACAAATTATGATAGGCCTAAATAATTAGGTGATTGTTTTAAAATCTCTCCCTGTAGTCCTAGTATTTCCTTGTGTGAAATATTTCTGATTCTATTTATTTCAGTTATATCTGCAATTACTGCTGCAGCTGCTTTGCTATGCTTGGTCCTGGGTGGAACACTATGGTGCATTTTTCGAAAGCAAGTCATTTGTATATCCTTATATATATATATATATATATATATATATATATATATATATATATATATATATATATATATATATATATATATATACATTCTATGTACTCTGTTTAGATCATAGAGCAGTGTTTCCCAAACTGCGGGTCGTGGCCCAAAAGTGGGTCGCATGGCTCAGTCTAGTCACACTAGTGGGTCGTGGGGTAGCGAGAAATTAGATTCCAAATTGGGGATCGCTGAAAACGCAGGACAAGAAAATGACGAACCAAAAATGTCAATAACTGGAAAAATCCTGGAAATTTCCAGTCCTGCATTTTCCACCCCGGAATTTTGGTCCGTCATTTTCCAGTCCGGTATTTTCCTGTCCTGCAATTTCAGCCGACCCCCAAATTGTCATTTTCTACCAAATACCACAAATTCGCAAGCCTTGAAAGTTGCAAGTAGGCTTAGTGTTTTACAACATTTTGATTGACAATATGTTTGCGGGGTCACGGATTATTACAAAACCTCTGAAGTGAGTCGCGCTGACTCGCAGTTCCATATTGTTTGAGAGACCTGCTATATAGTACAGTTTAAAATTAATCTTATTTCACAATAGCGCAATTAAAGCCAATTGCGACCATTTTGCTCTGAGACTCCGCTAACAATAGTCATTCTCTGACCAAACAACTTACAAACTTGTTAAACGATTTGGCTATACTCATAGGATTTTTAAGACGCGTAATAAAGGTATGTTAAGAGCAAAATTTTGAAAAAGATACTTTTCAATAAATTTCAATATCTACTTCTCATTTTGAATGATTTGACAAAAAATGAATTATTCTCCAAAATAAATTTGTCATATGTTCATTCAAATTTAATCAGATCTTCTGTTTTGCCATTTATTAAAACTCAGAAGATGCTTTTAAACGAACGTTCGCCAGATGGCCAAATGCATTTTTTTTTCTGATGTTATATGCTATGATTAGGTTCAATCAATCAATCAATTAATTAATTAATCAATCAATCAACCAACCAATCAATCAAACGATCGATCAGTCAGTCAGTCAGTCAGTCAATCCAACCAACCAATCAAACAACCAATCAATCAATTCAGTTTATTTATCAACATCATGTTGTTTACAAAACAAGAAAAAAGAACTTAGCTACTGTAGTTAATTGAGTATATACTCAGTATTATATTATAAAACTAAAATTGCCTTAATCTCAGCAGTCTCTACTGCACAATGACACCAGAGTTACAATAGTTATTGATAGATTGATATATTAAACTGATTGATAAACAACAAGTTTGACCAGTGCCACAGTACATAAAAGAATTAACATTGAAAAAAGGGTTGACCTAAGGGAATAGGATCTGTAAATAGGATATGCAAATTGGTAGTAAAATTAGTAGAAGTCAAATAAGATAACTGCAGAAGAAATGAGACTTTGTTTCTTGGATAGTAACTATCTTTACTCACTAAATAAATGCATAATACAGTCTACGCCACACTGCAGCCGGCAAGAAAACCTTATCTGAGATCGTGATCTCTCCCTTTTCCCAAGCTGACAAGCAAAAAAGGTCGTCAACTTATTTACGTTAGCCGTTAGATTAGCTTCTAGACCTAAAAAAGTAATTTTTCCAACATTTTGCCGCGGCGCACTTCTAAAGTTGCTACGGTTGGGAAGCCCTGACTTACACTGACCACTTAAGCAAGCATATAATTATATTAAATTACGATATTAAAGATAAACTGAATGTCGAATTCAGGACGTTTCATCTCAGGACGATTCAACGCACTAACCCTAACCCTTATAACTTTATCCGAGATGAATAGTCCTCCTGATGAAACGTCCTGAGATGAATAGTCCTTGAGATGAATCGTCTGCGTTGAATCGTCCTGAGATGAAACGTCCGGATACCCTGAAGGTCATACAAACACTATCCTTATTAGCATGTAGGATTCCATCTCATTTATCATTTATTATAATAGTGGCAAGTTTACAAGTTGAATAGTAGTCTACACTGTATGCCATTTATATGGATTTTGCTGTTGCTAGTGCTTGTTCTGCTTCAATGACGTATGTTTTTGTAGAAAACGCCCTGGTACCAGCGGGAGCAAAAGAGAACCCTCTCTTGATAATCAGTATCAGGGTTTGAAAACAGCTAATGCCCGTCACGATTCAGAACGCAACGACGACTATGAAGTACTAGACTTACAGTATGTTAATCAATAGTCCTTGCAGATACAGACTCTGCAACAAAAAACCCGAGCTGCATACACTTGTAACACATAACAGGGAAAATGTGTTAATATACTTGTTCTCACTGCAAACATTGCCAATCGCCATATGGCAACAGCTTGGAGAAAAACTTCATGGCAAAATGAACTAATTACACAAGTCTTCATGGCCGTAATCAAGATTAGTTTGTACACTGATAGTTTTGTTTTTAGTACAGTGGTTACAATCTCTTCAGTAGACAGTCTAATATTTAGCTACTGAAGGCAGTGTTTAATCTAGACTCCTGGACTCCGGGAGGGAAACTGACAAAGCCGGGAGGAAACTAAAAAAGCCGGGGGGGGAATTCAGCTAGAGGGTTGCTGTTAGTTGATGTAGTAAGCCAAAATTTCCGGGGGGAATTTGAAATTTCCGGGAGGGGGAAAGGGCAATTCCCCCGGAAACGGACTAGATTAAAACCTGTCTGAAGGTAACAAATCAATACATTTTGCATAACTATTTAGAATTTCATTGATCTAACGATTTACTGTTATATATAGTAATCTTGGAAGCTTTTTCATATTTGGCGAAATCTTATGGTATGGAAACTAAGATACGTGAACAATGTCCTCATTTTATTCTGATTTTTTTGCAAGAAAACAGTCTTCATTTTCGAATTTATTTTCATTAAACACCATCCTGATTATTGCATGAAAACACTGTCCTTTGTTTAATCCTTAGAAACAACCATCTTTGAAGATCTAACTAACCAATGCTGTTAATTTCTGAGAAAATTTGTCTCGTAGAAATGCAATGAACTCATTTTCAAAGTTTAGCTCTTTTGTTTCAAATAATGGAATTATTAAAGTCTGATTCCTCAATTCCTCTAGAATCTGCAATCGCGCTGAATTGCACAGAGCAGCGATTCGAGTCTGCTCAGCTTTGCTCTTTACAGAATCTAAAAAACCAAAACCAATCATTGCACCTATGGCAGATCTATTCAACTACAATGCATATTTATTCAGGGGCCAAAATTTTTTAAACAGAGATTGTCATGGGCCTGAGATCCAAGCCTCAGCAAGGAAGGATCATAAATACAATACAATTTATAACACATTTATAACAGTAAAACAAGTAAAGTCCTTTCTGAGCCCTCAAGGCTAATCTCACGTCTTATAGGGCGGCGCTGATCTCCATTTCCAAGGCTCTCAGCCAGGCGACTGGCGCAAGTTACATGATACGGGGACCAGTGTTGTCATGCAATGTGCCTGTTTACTCCGTGGATTAAACCGCTACACAGTTACCATCGCCAGCTGGTGAAAGAAGGCTGAGTCGACCTTAGAGCTCCTGCGTGTCTTGAATCCGCAACCTTCTGCTCCGTCGTCCAACGTTGTCACCACTCTGCTAACTTCCTGTCCTATCAAGCACTAACTTTAATAAATAGTAAATTTTTTACCCTTGGTCTATGATTCTACCATGTCATAAAGGAAACTGTCTTGTAAACTAGTAACCATTGTAAGCTAAGAGGGGGGGCAGAAGATGGCAGAGTGGGTTATGTGCTGAAGCGGTAGGCTGACAGAGCAAGTTCAAGCCCCGTTAGTGCCCACAGTGGCTTTTACATAGGCAGTAATGCCTCCAAAACCACTTTAAATCATGCTAAGCTAAGTAAGATCTCCACAGTGCGGTTTGGCATTATAACACATGCAAATTAGTTTTTAGAAAAACTAATGTCATTGCAGTTTTTTTACAGTGTTTTAAAACCAAGGTTTTTTGAGGCTCAAGCAAAGCCAATAAAAGAGAAGCTGGTGTTTTTATTTATCAAAATTCTAAAGTAGATTCTCAATAAATTGCCCTTTGAGCCATATCAGAGATTATTCACTTGCAATATAAATAACATGTGGAACAACAAAAAATTCAATATCAAATTTAGTTTAATGATCATCTTAATGAAGACTTCAAACCTAGAAATAATAGCAGTTGGCTAAAAGAAAATCCACATTTAGTTGAAACCTTAAAGTCTATCAAATTTCACCGATGTTCAAAGCTCAAATGCTTAATTGTTCTAAGCATAGTAGTTATTTACCCTTTGTTTCTTTCAAATGCAGCCCAAGTATTCTACGTAAGGCAATGTCTGCCTGATGGAGAACATTTGTAGAGCAGACCGCACGCGACTCTTCGACGCTCTCTGTATCATCTTCGATTTGCTTCACTGGATTTCTCGATGCTTCGTCAATCAAATCTAGAACCCTGAAGCTACAGCATGAAATAATCACTAGCATTTAAGCTTTATTTTGCAGAATCCACATGAAATCATTTTTAGGATAGTCTAAGCAATCGAAATGAAGAAGTTAGAGAGAGAGAACACTGCAACCGAGCATCAAGGAAGTCATCAGAAAGAGAAGAATGAAATGGACTGGACACATACTCAGAATGGAAGAAATAAGAAACCCAAAACGAATTTTCAACTACAAACCAGAAGACAGAGGATCTGAAGGAAGACCGAAAATACGATGGGTGGATGGATTGGAAGAGGATCTACACATGGCAGGGTTGAATCTCAACGGAAAAACTGACGGAAGACACCGAATGACTTTGGAAGAAATAGCAAAGGACAGAGAACTTTGGAGAGATGTCATGGAGAAGTCAATAGCTGGACACAGCTGAAGGATGAAGACCTGACCTGACCTGACCTAAGCAATCGAAGTCTAAGGACCCTACTTAATATAAATAAGCAAAGTGTCGTCTTATCTTCCATTTCAATAATTTTACCAACATGCATCAGTCCATATAAAAGAGGTGGGCAATGAAGAATGGAGCATGGAACACAGAGTGCTCCACCACACCAAATTTATGGATCTACCCATGCATGCCTCTGCTTTCCCTAAATTGTTCGGTTCAGGCCCGCCGAGAGAAATTCCGGGCCCCTGTACAGAAGAGAAGTCACGGGCCCGCCCCTAACAATTAGGAAAAACTGCTGATGACCTATTTTTTGCTTGTTAGTCTTTTTCAGGATGTTAATACGTCACCGGCCCGGGCCCCCTACAGGTAACCGGGCCCTATGCATTTGCCCCTGGCCCCCTTTTGGCAGCCACATCGGCCCCTTTGAGCTCCATGGGCCCTGGAACAATGTACCGGCTGCACCAGGACTGCTTCGGTTAGAGAACACACTGTATCAACATTTTTACTAATTATATTATATTAAAACTACCAAAAGACTACATTTACCATGCAAAAAAATTAATTTCATCTGTAAAAAAGAAAAACAACTTTATTAATGACGTACAAACTCTCAGAATCACCACTTTTATGGGTCCAGGTAGTTGAATATTTTTCCCAAAAATTTTCGGAAGATGGCATCTCAAGCTTTTTGAACATGTCGACTATGATGGAATCATCAACATGCCGATTACGCGCCTGGTTACAGTTCAAGGCAGTTTTCAGATCAACAGGAAAGCAAACCTGTGCAAATCCAGTCATTCCTGAAAGAAATGGGTAAACTTTATACAATCTATAGAGATAAATCAATTTTAAATGTTCTTTCATAGAAAAATTATAAATTACTAGCATCACATACAAATTTAGAATAAGGAAATGAATTCAAAATGAGTAAGTCTAATATTTGCAAATAAATTAAACACAAGTTCCAAAAAGTAAATTCCCTTCTTCTAGGGACACTATCCTGCTTGCTGCAGGACATAAATAAGATTGCAAATGTCAAAATGTTTCTGCCTTTCAAAAGCTTTTTTGTCTGAATTTCATTTTAAACTTTTGCCTAATTACCAGAAATAAACTAAAAGAACAAGCAAACTTTCTCAGATGTAGAAGAAACACCAGGGTCTATTTAGAAACTTAAACGTATGATTTTTAACATACTAATCACATATGTTACCAGAAACTAAATGACAATTCTAAAACTAGCATTGATTTTCATCACACTGTGATAAAAACACAATAAAATCATGAAACTTCATTCAACAAATACCCAGTAAATGTTTAATTAATCTTAAAAGCTGTCAATTACTGAAATAATGATGGCACGACAATCAAATGGATATGTGCAAAGGTACATACTTACGCCTTCTTGCAATCTGGAAATATTCGTATCGCATGCTCGCGTAGTACATGTTGTCATCAACAACCAAGACCCAGCGCGTCGAGCCAGATCTTTTTCTCATCTGTCGGTTGACTAGGTCATCGAATGCAATTTGCAGTTTCTCCACCAGAGGGCCAAAGTCTGCAGGATTTTTGCTCAGAATAGACAACACCCGGTCAGTCTTCGTGAAAATTTGGTGAAAATGTTGGTTAGGAAATTCAAGTGACAACAGTTCTTCTATTAGTTGGTCGACAAATGCCGCAACAATTTTTCTGCATAGCTTCCAATCACTCTCCTAAAAATATTTTTAAAAAGTACACAATACTAGAAAGCAGAATTAGTTACAAATGCTTATCTAAATCACCTCTAATTTCGTCAAATTTTTATAGCTACAAATTCCTGTAAAATTTCTTCATAGATCGCAAATTTCAGCAACATAGTGGGTCAGATGCAGGAATATTTCTAGGATTGTGAATTTGGGAGTGTCGACCTCACATTGGGGTGTGTCCAGAGCTAATTAGTATGCATTTTAATTACCAAATTTTGGAAGGGTGTCAACCTCAAATTAGGGAGGTGTTAGGGGGGTGTAAAAATATCCCTGGTCATGTGCTTAAGTTGTTTGTAAATATCATGATCTTCACCAGAAATTATCAGTTCCTATATCAGCTGCATACCTCAGGAATTTATGTATATTATTATATTTACCTTAATGTCTGTAGGATCATATTGTCTTCATTATTACTTTTTCCATGTAAATTATAAATAATAAAATGCTTGACTCATCTTTGGAACTGATATTTTCTTTATATTGCACAGTAAACTGATTTTTGAGAGAGGCTTAATACTGCATTCACCTCCAGTTAAGATTGCCAGATATCCAAAGTCAAAATATGGGAGATTGTTTCTGCAATCAAAGCACCCACTCCACAGTCCAGTTCATTGTGAATTATTATGGCTAGAGCTATACTACACTACAGTGCTATAGGGTATAGACTAGGAAAAGGCAATAAACAACACTGTTCAATGCATTGCATCATCTGCATGTAGTGAATTAATATTACAGACAAGTTATAAGGAGGCAGGAGACTGGGGCTGAAATACGTGAGCTCCCGTAAAATATGGAAGATCTGGCAACCCTACCTCCAGTGGGAACAATAAATTAAAATTCAAAGCATTTGACTAATAACACTTAAAATTATTTAGAAACTTGAGATTATAGAGTAGAATGCAGAAGCAACCAAACATATCCTTTGCTCTACAACAAGTAGCACACAGGCCATTTTGTATACAATGAGTTTAAAATTACAATGTAAAATGAATTCAGTAAAATACATTTTTCTCTTCTGAATGATTCCTTGAGGTTTCGATTATTTGAGTTTCAAGTTCCTCATCAATTAGGCTGTCATAAGCAATATGGATCACTTCATAATGATTGCTTGTAGCTTTCTTATCTTGTCTTTCTCCAAAATCTGAATCATTTTCATGACAATTATTTGACATCATGCCACCTATATTGTCATTCACCGTTTGTATAAAACTGATGAAGTGCTGGACCCATGTTGATTTCCCAGCTCCTGGGACTCCACACAGGATCAGAAGACAAACTGAAGACATTGTCTCAAATCTGCTAACCTTGGATCCAAGACCTGAATATAAAATACCCAAAGAAAATAAAATATCATCTAAACTGTAAAATAATGCACAAAAGTCAATTCTAACAATAACGCGCGGAAAATATAAAGTAACGCTCAAAACGGACATAGAACATTTAGGCCCAAACTGGCGTTAAATAAATGAAAGTCGAGTCACTGTGAATTGACCTAATTACTAACACCCCTACTACCCTGTCATCACTGATCGATAAATACAATTCTGTGCTTTCTGGTCTTCTCAATAAACATGCTCCTATCATCACTAGACCTTTTTCGTCTCATAACAGCAAACCCTGGTATAACTCTTTCATTCATGCTTTCAAGTCATTTCGCAGACGTCTTGAGCGAACCTACCATAAAACACATTCTCCATCTGACCTTTTAAATCTTCGTTCCGCCACCAACCGCTATCATAATCTCCTTACATCTGCCAAAAGAAGTACTATTCTAACATCATTTCAACAAATAGCTCAAATCCACGTAAGCTCTGGAAAACTGTAAATGATCTTTTCCATCGCAAAGACTCAAAACCTCTCCTCAATCCATTTCCCTGTCAGAACTTGCTGAATCTTTGCTAAGTTCTTCTCTGTAAAAATCTCCAAGATTCGCAGTGTCCTCAAGTCTTTCACTATTACTCAAACCACCTCTCCTCATTATCCTCCTCCCCCACAACCTCCATGCAATTTATCCAGCTTCACTCCTACAACTGAAGAAGAGGTATCCAAACTTCTACTATCCTTGCCAAACAAACAATGTGACTTAGATCCTATACCTACCTCTTTACTCAAACAGTGTGCCACCGTGCTTACGCCTATTATAACTAGAATCATCAACCTCTCTCTTATCTCAGGCACTTTCCCATCCGCATTCAAAAACTCTTTTGTCACTCCTCTCCTAAAAAAGCCTGGTCTTGACAGAGAAGATCTCAATAACTATCGCCCCATCTCAAATCTTTCTCTTCTATCAAAACTTACTGAAAAAATTGTGCTTTCCAGACTGAATGAACACCTTTCAAGTAACTCACTATATAATGCTCATCAATCTGCCTACACTAAACATCACTCAACTGAAACTGTCCTCGCCTACATTTATGACAGACTCTTAACTGCAATTGGTCTCCGACAAGTTACTGGCCTTTGTCTCCTTGATCTCTCTGCAGCATTTGATACCATAGATCACAAAAATTCTGCTCGAGCGACTCTCTCTCTGGTTTGGCATATCTGAAAAAGCTCACAACTGGTTTGCATCTTATCTCAAATCTCGGTCTTTTCAAGTGTCCTGTCTTGCGAAATTTCTCTTTCTCATATTATAGATTATGGAGTGCCTCAAGGATCTGTTCTCGGGCCTGTACTGTTCAGCCTTTACACCACACCACTTTCATCTCTAATTAATTCCCTCAAATTAAATCACCAACTCTATGCCGATGACACTCAACTATTCCTGTCCTTCTCACCTCTTTCATTCAATGCTTCTATTATTGAGCTTGAATCTGCATTCTCGTCAATCTCTGCATGGATGTCATCTAATCTCCTCGCTCTCAACCCATCTAAGACAGAGTTCCTTTTAATCGGACTACCCCAACAACTCAAAAAAATTGACAATCCTAAACTAGTTTTAGCTCCTGACACCACAATAATCCCTGTTCCAACTGCTAGAAATCTCGGATTCAAATTTGACTCTTTTCTAAACTTGAATCACAAATCTCCCAACTTTCAAAAGCCTGCTTTATTCATATTCGTGACCTTCGCCGCCACGTCCTTGTCTTGATATTAAGACCGCGTCCACAATCGCCACCTCTATAGTCCACTCCAAATTAGATTACTGTAACTCCTCTACTATAACCTTCCCAAAGCCTCCATCAACAAATTGCAATCTATACAAAATGCTTTAGCTTGTGCTGTTACTATGTCACCTAAATTCTCCCATATTTCACCCATACTAAAATCATTACATTGGCTTAAAATAACTGAACGTATCCAATATAAGATAATAACACTTACACATAGCTCACTTCAGTCATCAAAACCTGTCTACCTTAGATCACTATTAACCCCTCAGCCTCCCTCGACCCACACGCTCGTCATCTCATCTCACTCTGTCACGCCCGCTAAATCAGTCATCCCTGAAAATTTGCAACCGTGCCTTCTCATATGCTGCACCTGAACTCTGGAACTCGATCCCAGCTTCCTTCGCACACTTGGACACTTTAAAACAATAAAATCTGATTCCTCATTTCCTATAATTCCCGCACTATCTCCTCAAGTCTTCAGGTCTAAGCTTAAATCCTTCCTGTTTCTTAAATCATTTCCGCCATAGCTGTAACAACCTAGCCTCACTGCCCTTCGGATATTGACCATTGCCTGGCTGATCCCACACCTTTCCTATGGCTATTTTAAGAGAGGCTGAGCGCCTAAGAATAAGCAGCTACTGTTTGTGCTGCTTTCCAAGGCGCTATAGAAATCCACGAGATTTTACTTTACTTACTTTACTTACTTTAATTGAACTTACGCTAGAAATTCAGATCAAAACACCCATTTTAATGCACTGGAACGATTTTAAGCGCTGAAAATAAACGAAAATTCTAAAATGTATTAAATATATTTGCTACTTTTTACCATTTAAAGCTATATTTAAAGCTCTTCGTGATAAATTCACAGAAATCCCAAACTGTAAGTAAGTAAGAAAAGTAAGAAATCCTTCAAGGCTTCAACAGATATGCAAGCCAGAGTCGCCGATACCAGAGTACCAGATTTTCTGATTCAGTGGCAATATGTAAATTATAATAATGAAGCTCTCGTTAAATTTTAAAACCTCACATCCAAAAATTGCACTGAAATAAAAGCATCTGTTCCTGAAATGGAAATATTTATAAAGCTTAGAAAAGGTGAAAATTTTCTTGAAATGAACAGTTGAAGGAAAGAAGATAACTTTACTAATGAAATTTCACAGCAATGGTTTTGCTACCAGTGATGTGGTTTCCGTTTTCTTTCTCACAGAAAATTAGAAAATTAGTCAATTGTTCTAGTAAGAACAGTTCTATTCTAGTTAATGCTATTATGGTGGTGGATTGTGATGCTTCTCAATCGTAATATAATGTCACCAGTTAGGCCTATATCACTTTTAATGTTTCTGCATATTGTTTTGTAGAACTGAAGCAACATCTGTCATGTCTGTAAATTAATCAGTATTAGCAGGGAGTCTGTAAGACGCCATGGTATTAGTTTTCAGAGTCAAATAAGAATGGCGCTACATAATATTCATCGACGGTATCTTAGCAACGAATAAAGTGAATATGGCGGAGGTTGAAGAGTTTCGATGCTTTCATTGTATTCCTGAACGCAAATATTTTCCAAAACCTCCTCCAAAACCTTCAAAAGAGGACACTGAATACGACCGGCGAGTAAAACATGCGATTGATCTCAATATTTTATTATATCATTTAAATATTTTATTTTATTTGGTTCAAGATACTGTGGCTAATAAATGCGAATGTCGGATATATGTAGTGCCTGACTATGATGATACACTTCGCATCAGTCTAAAGCGCTATTAATGCTGGAGGGTTTTGATATTTAAGAATAATAAGATGTCCTAATCCCATAATCTAACCCAGATTGACGACTCGTTCCAATCAATCAATCAATCAATCAATCAATCAATCAATCAATCAATCAATCAAACAAACTAAAGGTGCCTTTCCACTTGCATACATTGAACGTGTACGTGTCGACGTTCACAGCTCTTGAGCTTTCACCGCAGATTTGCCTACACGCTAAAAGAGGCCACGCTCACCAACACCTAATGTAGCGCAAAGACCTACATTTTCACATTTTCGTATATAGTTAGTATTTTATTTGGGTTTTATACATACTTAAAGATATAAAAAGGTGATCAGAGGTTGATAAGGTACTTAGATATAAAATATTGCTAGTTGCCGTTTATATATATATATATGTCTATTAGTACAAAAGCATGTAGTGCTTATATAATTGATTAGTGAAGCCTGGACTCCAGTAGCCCCCATACTTTAGTTCACTCATTCAGCAACTAGACTAGTACATGTTTGTGAACTATAGTTGGCCCCAAGCTTAGAACTTGCTATCACTTGCAAATCATGGAGCTATCACTAACTGGCTCAAGCAATATGACCTCCAAAACTAATTGATAGAGATGCCTAATTGATAGAGATGTATGGTTTTTCCCATTTCAGCAGAGAGTGAGAGTGCAGCGAGTGGTCGGCGCCCGGGGCCAAGTCAATAAAAAATGGTTGATGAGCAAAAAAAGGTTGCCGACTCAATTTTGGCTCCCCCTCTGGTCAGCGCCCAGGGCCACTGTCCACTGACCTCCCTTCTGCCCTATTTCCACGTGTGGCTTATCATTCACGCAGTGAAAGCACGCACGCTCTGAACGTTGACACAACAAATCCAAGCCGAATTAGAGCCAGGACAATCCCTGAAGAGTCAGTCCAGATCAACACAGCTAACCATGGCCAATAGGTTGGACCAAAGAGATATGTCTTAAGATCTGATCTAAAAGATGACAAAATGCTGGCTATTTGCAGGTTGAGACTTTCCTCAGTTGTTGAGGCACTTGTATAGCACCACAGTAATGATTGAGGATTTATGCTATTGTACAGAGAGGCTGAATGTTTTGCATTTTTGTTTAATAGATGCATTAGTTGGGCGCCGCACTTTGCACTTACCACAGCCCTTACTGACGACAATTATGGAGTTTATCGGGTGAATATAAGATACAAATGCTTTGATTTTCTCAGCCACTTAATTTAGCAGTACAAATCTAATTCAGAAATATCTATCTAATATCTCAGGATAAATTTATTTCAACAGTATAAATTTCCTTTCTCCATTTGAATTTAATTCATTTATATAAATTTTCCCATTTGTCAGCTAATTAAATCCAAATTCATCATTAGAAATATGAGTTTGTGTGGGGTGGATGTTATGATTAAAATTTGGGGGTGCTTTTTTGTAGTTAGCTGGGAAGTCCAGCTGAAACACTAAGCATGAACTGATTATTATTATTATTATTATTATTATTATTATTATTATTATTATTATTATTATTATTATTATTATTATTATTATTATTATTATTATTATTATTATTATTATTATTATTATTATTATTATATAATTAAATTGAACCAATTTAAACTATTATTATTATTATTATTATTATTATTATTATTATTATAATACTACGTAGAGATTTATGTGGCAACTAATACAGTGACTGCGTGGACACATTAATTAAGGTGGCATATTGCATGAAGAACAATATAGATTACCTAACAAAACAACAGAAAATAAGAAGTGCAGGTCTTTCGTTGTTTCTTCAGTGGAGTAGTGGACATCTGGCTAGGTCATCATTTTTTTGCTTCTTCAAACACAATTTGGTCAGAAAGTTTTTGTCAGGTTGCTGCATTGGAATTTGAAGCCTGGCACTAATGAGGTTACACCGCCTGTAAGTCATTTAGGCAATGGCGGTCATGTCTACTTGACAACGACGGGGAAGTAGAATTGAGAAACAAAGAAGCAGTTGTTCCAATGACAAATTCTTCATGTAATTGTTTCAAAGTACCACTAATGTAAAAGATGATTATGTGAAAGTAAATCTGACCATTATTATTATTATTATTATTATTGTTATTATTATTATTATTAACTATTATTAACTAGACAATTTATATAGCACAATAAGCATGGCAAACATGGCCAAAAACAAGAGCGCTTTACAATACTACGTATAGTATAACCGATGGTGAATAAGGGAGTCTTAAGATTAAGATTAAGATGACCATGTATGAGATAACAGTGGTGGGTTGAAGCTATTGGGTATGGTATGCTGTGTGCTCTTTGTTTGGGTGAAAGGCAGAAATTCCTGGTCACTGCTTACTGACTTAACCACCACTGATCCACTGTATACATGGCAAAGGGAGAGTTTCATGCTGTCTTTAGCTTATGGCACTTACCGTACATTCAGGGATGTTAGTCCTTTGCCTTGGTCCTGGCCTTAAGGACTCCTTAAAGACCATTTTCAAGTCCTTGGTCCTGGTCCTGGCATTGAAGGTTGAGTTCTTGGTCCTGGCCTGGCCTTGAAGGTTGAATTCTTGGTCCTGGTCCTGGCCTTGAGGGCTAAGTCCTTGTTAACATCCATGCATACATTGGAGTTTAATTTGATTCTTTTGCACTGATGTGCAACTTCTTTTGCTAGTGCCAATTCACCACACGACATCGAGTGCGCATGCAGGCCGGG
This sequence comes from Metaphire vulgaris, assembly GCA_018105865.1. Lineage (NCBI taxonomy): Eukaryota > Metazoa > Annelida > Clitellata > Crassiclitellata > Megascolecidae > Metaphire > Metaphire vulgaris. The sequence continues at coordinate 259,062 of JACLAT010000072.1, forward strand.
TACACAAACAGGTGGCGGTTGCCCGATGCACTTGGAGCCGACATTCTAGGATCTGCTCAAGCTCTTAGAGCCATCAGCGCTCCATTCAATGGACATATGACACAGCTTATCACAGGTGAAACAATGATTAGTCTTAATGGATGATGTAAGGGGCCATCCATAAAGTATGTTGCGCTATTTATGACAGTTCATGATCCCCTCCCTTGTCAAAATTTTGGAACCTTTCTTAAAGTGTCGTCCATAAATTGTGCCACACAGGTTTTCTAATTAATATATTTTGGGTTATTTATTCAATTTTTAGGAGTAAAACAGATATTCAACTTTTGGCAATGATAGAAAATATAATTGGGACCTAAAAATTTTATGTATCTATCTTGGGCAAAAAAGTGTTAATGAGCAAAACCTGCTCTCTCAAATTCTTTTACTATACTTTCTATTTGGTGTATTTAAGGTTTTATTTATACTGTCACAAACTGATTTGTTGACACTACCTTGGTGTAAAACACTGTATGTATCTTTAGGTGGCATGTGTTGTGATGTAATATAGGGTTAGCACTTAAGAAATTTTGAATAGTGGGGAATTGAGTATAGGAAATTTGGTGGGTCCGTGGTGACTATCATTTCATCGTGTACGGGATTAGCATCAATACCCTATATGATCTCTTATCGCCGCACGGCATTATTTGGACACGTTGCACCGCTGGACATTAACACCCCAGCACATGGCGCCCTTCTCTGCGCCATAGCACGTTGTAACAAACATCATCCTCCTGCGAACTGAAAATGACTCCCTGGGAGACCGCAATGTTCTTGGATCCGGCAGATCAGAGATAGATCCTCTTCCACTATAGCACAAGAATGGAACATTGCACTAGGGCTTGGACGTTCCACTACTGGTAGATTGGCGCAATGGACCTCTCCTGTCCAAGCGATTCAATGATGATGATGGTGGTGGTGGTGATGATGGTGGTGGTGATGATGATGATGATGATGAAGGTGATGACCAAACAAATTCTAAGAGAGCCCTTAATTTCAGCCAATTAAGTTCTCTGGCCGTTTGTTGACAGCCGAAGGTCCGATGACTCCTCTGTGTCGCGACTCTCGGAGGTCTTATCGTTTTCGCCTGACGAACGACCGTTTTCGTCCGCGAGACGATTGCGAGCGAATTCGGAGGATCAAGATCCTAGAAGCTGTGACCCAACCATGTGCAGAAATGTCACTGAAGCAGGCGGTCGCAAGAACACAGAAAGCTCTCCGTGCCAGGTGATCAAGTTTCCACTAAATCTTTCAGGGTTGGTTACCATTCAAAATTAATTGTTCCACGAGCTCTTGTTTTTCAAAACTAGAATTATAATTCAAACAGTTTGCCACAATTTTTTAAATTTTGTTTTTAATTTAGCCTCTTGCCTGGTACGATCCCTTCTGCCAGTCTGGACAGAGCTAACCCTCAGGAAATCTTCGCCTATCTCTCCGGACGATACGGAGCCGAGCATTATCCAGGTGAGGACTTCAACTTACTTACTTAGTACTTCTTCTTCTTCAGCCTTTTGCACTCCCTGTGGATATAGGCCATGAAGAAGATCCTTCCATTTCACTCGATCAGCTGCCATGTGCTCCTAGTTCACTCCAGGTGTATCCATTTTCTTTTAAGCTTTTTTCTAATGATCATTTCCATGTGTTTTGCAGTCTTCCTCTTTTTCTTTTCCTTGGCAGCTACATGTCAGCATTTGTCTTGTGATGTTTCAGTCGGTTTTCTAAGAGTATGTCCTAGCCATCGTCATTTCCTTTTTCTGATTTCTTCAGCTATCGGTTCTTGGGATGTCTTTTTCCACAGTTCTTCATCACTGATTTTGTTCGGCCACCAGATCCCTGTGATTTTCCACAGGCATTTATTTATGAAGCTTTGTAATTTTGTTGTAACACTATTAACTGACCTACAACTTTCCGAGCCATAGAGAAGTACTGACTTTACATTTGAATTGAATAGCCACAACATAGTCTGCATGGTCCCTTGCTTTGATTTCCATAGGTTTTGCAGCATACTGAACTTAGTACTTACTTACTTCATTTTCTTTATGAGACTCAGTAAAGTTTAGTCATTTCTTCAACGGATATATATATATATATATATATATATATATATATATATATATATATATATATATATATAATTATATATATATAATGTATTAGCCATCTGTATTTGTGATGGCTTTTTGCCAGACACTATCCTCCACTGTCTCGGCCATCGCTGGAAGTTACACTTGCCATTTATTCACAAATCAAGAGTTCTGGCAGGTCTCTATGATGAGGGAAAGCTGAAAAGGGTTCCCTTACCACCACCAGAAGACATCTGTGAGGAAAAGGTAACTGAAGCGAAAACCTTACAGATATTCAATTATTGCGATTTTGATTTGTAGACGTTTGAATATTGCAATTATTTTGCTCTTTTACTTGCTCCGGGTTAAGTTACAGGTAACTGTACAGGTGAGCCTTGACTTGGGAACACTGAGTCATCCATTAGTTAATTATCTGGTAAATTCAGTTGATTGGCTACAACTCGCTTTCCCTACAAGGTGTCGATTAATGACTGTACCTCAAATTTTTTTTATTTTAAAAGTGAGAAATTTGTGATATAATAATTTTGTATGGGATGGCTAGTATATGTTATTTATTTTGGATTTTAATAATGTTGTTTTATTTTGTGTTTTTTTAAGGAGGAATCTTTATACATTTGGCGTGCTAGATGTCAACACAGACACACCCATCCAGACTGTTCCGAAAGTCTGCCGATATACATCTGTCTCGACAAGCTAGACCCCATGGTCACTCCGAGTGGTTAGCAAAATAGTTTCTGGCATTAATTCTGTTCTATTTTTATTTACTTAACCCCTTAACTGTGTATTTAACTGTAACTCAATGTAAAATGGATGGGTATATCTGGGTTCTCAGTTAAGGGGTTAATTCATTATTTTTTTTTAGTCTTGCTCTTAAGATGCCATGTGCTGTGTGATTTATCAGTCTGACAGCATCATTGTTAGATTATGTTTGCAGAGAAACTCATTATATAGGCCTTACACTACAGATTTTCCAAAAGAGTCAAAATAAAATGATTAAATTTTCAAGGCTGTGATCATTTGGACTTTAGTTTTGGTCTTGAGCTTCTAAGTCTTGGCCTTGGGTTGTCTTGAACTTCAAGGTCTTGGTCATCCTCGGGGTCTTGAACTTCAAAGTCTTGGTCTTGGTCTTGAACTTCAGAGTCTTGGTCTTGGTCTTGAACTTCAAAGTCTTGGTCTTGGTCTTGAACTTAAAAGTCTTGGTCGTGGTCTTGAACTTCAAAGTCTTGGTCTTGGTCTTCAACTTCAAAGTCTTGGTCTTGAACAACGTTGAGTCTTTACAAAAAGTCTGTAAATGTCGCGTCTGTCTTTATATTGCATCAATTTGAGCTGAAAATTATGTAATCAGTCAGACTAATCTCTGCCCTCTGCACTTATTCCAGCAATGGCTGTAGCACTTGGCAATCTATACAGAGACGATGTTGACCCGACAGCCAGTGACCTGGCGGGAGTGCTTGTTGCAGCTCATACGATCTGCTTTGGGCCACTCATGGACAGGTACTAGTAACTAGTGCATTATAATTTATATCTATGCAGTTGGTTGCCATGGATATCCTTCGTGAAGGCATCGAGGAAAGAGATTAGTTTAAGTAAGTAAGTAAGTAAGTAAGTAAGTAAGTAAGTAAGTAAGTGAAATCTTGTTAATTTATATATTGCTTTGGAAAGTAGTACGGTAGTAACTGCTTATTCTTATGCACTTAAGCTAAGAATGATTACGATGCTGTGATGTAAAGAATAGTTGTAATGGAATGGTAATAGTAATAGAATGTAAAGACAGTTGTCGACTTCTTGGAAGCTAATTCCTAATCTAATCTAATCTTAGACTTCTATAGCGCCACTTCATAATGCACAGAAGCATTGTTCCTGTTTTCTATTTAAGTGAAATTAAAATTTAGGTGATTTTTATGAGTTTTTGAACATAATTGTCAAACATTTTAATTTATATCATGCATTACCGGAAATATGATTGTGTTGTAGCTGTTATAACTGATTATGATTTTGAACATGACTTTTTGTGGTTGCATTGCACTGATGATTAAGTTGTTGTTGTCACCAATTATGATTATAAACAAGGATTTATTTTATAGTTGCGTTGTTCTGATGAGTCACAACATAACTTGGAAGAATATCTGTCGCTTTTATAAGGCGGCGGTCAAGGTTAGCCAGCATTTGGTCACTTCAATCAAAGTTTCAATCAAGAAATTATGAATCAATGTAATTCTACTTATGAGGCACAGTGTATACATGTAGTAAAAAGTAAAGTTATCCCTGAGCACTCAAGGCAAACCTCAAGGCTCATAGGAGCGGTGGGTGCTGATCTCCATTTTAAAGGACCTCAGTCAGGCGACCGATGCAAGTTACAGAATACGTGGTTAGTGTTCTCGTGTGAGGCGCCTGTTTACTTTGCGGTTAAACCGCTACACTGTTGCCACTGCCATCTGGCGAAAGAAGGCTGAGTCGACCTTTTGGCTCCTGTGGGACTCGAACCCACGACCTTCTGCTCTATTACCCAGCGTTGTTACCACTCTGCTAACTTCCTGCCATTTAGCAACTTCCCAATTAGTGGTGTAGTGACAACTGATAATTCCCAGTGACAAAAGGTTTTCATGTTCATATCTTGCCTTAGACGATCTGAACTACCGTAGTTGAATTTCTCTCCATTGTTTGGTGACCAAATATAGTGCCTTTTTAATTGAAACAATTAAATTATTATGTTTTGAGATTTTAAATATTACCGATATTGTCAATGCCATAGATCAGGGGTGTCAATTTATTGTCAAACATACGGCCTGCGGGCCGGATACAGCCTGCGAAAGCTTTTCATCCAGCCCATGTGTATGTGGCTGAATATAAGAAAACAACTTTCTGTTTGAGCAAATTTACTTTATTTAGGGCGTGTTCAAAAAGCACATATATGAAATTCTGAAATTACATTTATGAAACTCAAATTTTTGCATACGATAGAAATTAAATAAAAAAATTTGCAACAATTCTTGAACACGCTTTTTTATATACTGTTTTGTGTAATAGGCCTACTGTAGTTTGTGTTAATGTTATGTGCAAATCAGGCCTGTGACAACTACAAAGGTTTTTATGTGGTCCGCTGTATGAATTGAGTTTGACACCCCTGTGATAGATGCTGATTTTATGGCCTTTTTAAAAAACGATTTAAGACTCATAGCTTCACCGTCATTTTTCAGTTTTTCATTTTTCAATTCCATTTCACAATTTTTTGTATAAACTTGTTAATTTTTACTGTTATATTAACTTGGTTGACTAATTACAAGATCTATGGTCCCTTCAGTCAACCCTTTTTTGCAACATGTATTTGTAGCTCAAGACTGTTTAATAGATGTCTGTTAAAATTTAATTATAATCCTTCTATACTAAGAGGTGCTGCAATCATGTTATACCACTTAGTTAAGTTCAGCCTTGAGTCAAAATGTTTATTTAACCATTATGTCGATTATTAAGATCATGTTATATTGCTTAATGTCAATGGTAATGCATGTATGAAGTTGGAAAAATAAACAATGTTTTCAATTCAATTCAATTTTCAATTTTCAAAAAAGACTAATCTCTTTCTGAGTATTCAGTGATCACAGTGGGACTGCTTCTTAGTGATTCTTCAGATGAGGTGCTATATAAGGCTGTTATTCTGTTGCATTAAATTACATATAGTCTTGACGACAGGGCGATTTAGTTGTCAGAATTATGTATCTCATCATTCTGCTTAAAATGAAAAATAATATTTGAAATTAGTGTTAATTATGCAGAACTATTTTTTGTTTGTTTACTATTTGACTTTTACAGTGTACAGCTCTTCAGTGCTAATTGGTTGCTGACTGGTTGTTCTTTACATACTTATTTGCTAATATTTACATTTATCTTTAAACAGTCTTTCAGAACAGATCTTGAGATGGAGTGCCTGGAGTGGCTCGAACTGAACCTAATCACTCAGGTATTTGCTAATTAGTTACCTTCTTGATGATTCATGTTACAGGTAACACGATGCCTTTTAACTCTTTTGAGACTGACATTGACAAAAGTTGACTTCTAAGCAGAGGGTGGATGTCAACCAAAGCCATTTATTTGTTCCCTGCCTTAGGGTAGATAACTTATGAATATGAAAATCATCTTCATCATTGTCATCTTGGTCATTGTCATTGTCGTCGTAATCATCATCATCATCATCATCATCATCACCATCATCATCATCATCATCATCACCATCATCATCATCATCATCATCATCATCATCATCATCATCATCATCATCATCATTATCATCGTTGTTATTGTTATCATTATATATAATGATATAATTTGCTGTAAAGTGCTCTTGATTTTGACCTTCTGTCATGCTTACTGCACTATATAAGTTGTAAGTTATAAATAAATAAATAAATAAATAAATAAAATAATTAGAATTCACTTCCAATGTTACCATCATGTTTTTGGCAGTGATATTGAAGCAATTGACTTATTTATGTATGAAAATTAATTATTGTCTTAATTTGGGTGGATTCTAGTTATATACGGTAGTCATATCCAAATTTGCAATAACAAAGTATTTTATATCACTGTGCCAACGTATGAAACTGTGTTGCAGCTGACTGCATTAGAATAAACTTATAATAAAAAATTTTGAGCTTTAATGCAATCACTAAATTTTTTTCAGTTGTCTACTCACGTTGTACTTGGTCAGTTAATGATGGAGGGACTTTTGAAGACCCTGAGATCTCCAAGGTAAGTTTTCTGTGCTACGTCACTCAGATAGTCACTAGGCGACAACAAAAATGATGACGTCTTTCTCGCTCCATCTCTAGGACGTCCAGCAACATTTTTCCCAAGATTCATAAGCAACGGCTTGGATTCGGTCTAAACCTGCGGCTGTCATATGCAATTACTTGACTAGACCACTGCAACTGCATTTTTCGTATGTGCTTAAGTATCTCATGTTTTTTGCATTTAGTTTTTTGGAAAATCTGTTGATTCAGTTCTTAATGGAGTTAGTCATTGGTTTACTTTACCGTTTGTAGACTGTTTATGTATGATGAGTTTTCACTCTACAAGGTGCTCGTTTCCTGGCTTTTCCTTCAACTAAACCGACATGTACATGAGATGCCAAGTTATACGACCATTGTCGCCTATTTCAACAGGTATGCCATAAGATTTTACATGGTGACTACAAACTGCAAGTTATTTAGATAGCAACAAATCCTGATTTTCCTGTCAAATGGTAAATAATTGTTATATTTCTTGCAGTTTTCGAAAGCTGTGTTCTGTCATTGAAAGAGAAGAAGGTCTTTGCTACAGGGATGTATTCCTTGCACTTCGTCTTCATGGAATAACAGACAGTAAGTTTTAGTGATAGCTTCATTGTTGTTATCATCATTATTATCAGCATTAGCATCACCGGCTTCATCATCACCTGCCTTTGCCTCTATTTGTTTGATTATAGATAAAGTATTTGCTATGAAGATGACTTTCATATTAATATTCTGTGTTGTAGTAACTCAGATTCATGACCTACAGATGACAAACATTCTACCGCAGAACTGGATTGCAAGTCTATTGACTCAACATTACCAAGCAGTAAGTATCAGTGATGGAAACACTTTCAACTAGTTAAGTACTGGCCTACACTGGAAATTGTTACCTCGATTGACCCATGAATTGTTGACCTTGGGAGCCCATTGGTCACACCTTTGCAGCATTCCTGCTCAAGTTGATTATATACAGTGCTTTTTTCAGTGGGAAAACATGAAAACGGCATTTCCACATCTTTTTTGCCAGATTATATCGATATGCAATCATGCATGTTTTACTTACAATCGGCTCTTTTTTCAGTGGAAACACAAGGGAACAGCGTAAATTACGGTTTAAAAACAACGAGCTACATTAAATAAAAATATACCATGTACTGTTATTCTACTAATATCTATGGTATGCTTTTTACGACAGAACAGATGTGAAATGAGTTCCCAAACCTTTTTTTCCTAGAGAAAAAGCACTGATTAGATATTAAGCTGTAGCTCAGCTTTGATGCTTTTCATTAGACAAGTTGCAAAGGCAGCAAAAGATTTGGGGTTTGGGACCCATAAAATTATAAAGCACTTAGGGGCCTTAGATATTTCCCATATCACTCTGTGGCCAATAGTCCCCTGCTTTTGGCAACAACATGCACTGACAATTAACATCTGCATCATTCACAACTGCTCTGTAGTTAAATGGATATTAGCTGTATTAACTGATACCAAGTAGCATGAAGGTTGATAGCAATCATTCAATATCATAGCAGTCAGTAGCGTAGCGTCCCAATGGCTACTATGGCTCGAGCCATGGGCGGCACACATGAAGGGGGCGGCAAATTGAGCGGCGATGACCTTTTTCTTGTTTTTGCTTGTCAGGATGTCGAAGAGTTTTAGCGAAGGGGCGGCAAAATTTAGAAGGGGCGGCAAATTCGGCCGTAACGACCTTTTTTTTGCTTGTTATAAGGGCAAGTTGGGATGGCATTTTTTCCAGGAGCCATAGGCGGCACGAGACCATGCTATGCCACTGATAGCAGTGCAAATTTTTAAGAAGAGAGATATTTCATTTTTTCATTTTGCATTGAAGCTGTCTAGAATTTTATCATGTACTCATCTCTGTAGCTGTAACATCCCAACAACAATTACCCTTTGGATAAAATGACCCTGTATGAATGACCCCCACCTTTGGCTATAGCTACATCATTCTAAGATTAACTATTGCTACATCATTCTAAGATTAAGTGCCTGGGATTAAGAAGCTACTGCAGTGCTGCTTTTGAAAGTGCTATAGAATTTAACAAGATTTTTACTTACTTTCTTTGCTTAGTTGTCTACTAGTTGTCATTTGAGATGATTTATGAATGACCATTACTATGCGAAGGATTTACTAGAATGTATTTTTTTCTCAGTTGACAAATGGTGGAGACATGTCGGCCATGATGGATTTCAACTGCGATTCAATCCGGCGCGGTTTCATAATTTTCACAGACGACGTGAGTAAACTTTAAAAGAATCTTACCTTGAAAATAATGAATAGTGTATCAGCTCTAAAACATTATGCAGGCCATAGTGTTATCCACTCTGCACATGCGAGTGCCTGGGAATCAAACCCGAGTTGACATCAGTGGCGGCTCCACAGGGGGGGCTCTGGGGGCACGTGCCCCTCCCTATTCAGTGCCTGGCCCCCAGTGGCCCCCCCTGTTGTGACCCTATACTTAATGCTACGTACATAACAACAAATGGTTGGCCCCCAATGATTAGAAGTTGGCACCCCAACGGCCCCTCCCCACTTGCCAAATCCTGGAGCCGCCACTGGTTGACATTGGCCAGGACTGACACTCTTCTAACTAATTCAGAGGTCACCAAACTATGGTCCATGGGCCACATCTGATCCACAAGGTCAGTTTTTCCTCGGGACCACTGTCTAAATTTGCTTGATAAAACTAGGTACGATGTCACTATCTTTATACTGACATCACCTGTTTTGATAACCTTTTGGTAACTAAATATATTGGTTCTCTTTTTTGTGTGTATTGCATTCTGCTTCACTTATGGCTAAGGGGCCATCCACAAATGACGTAACGCGCTGGGGTGGGGTGGGGGGGTCCGGACATTTGCTATGAAGTGACGAGGGGGTCCCAAAATGTGATGTAACACAGCAAAAAAAAATTTAAGGTGATGATTTTTTTGCTTGTCATGGTATTTGGAGAGCTTGGTAAAGGGAAAGGATTACCTTTTTTTACTTGTCAAGACTTTTATGAAGAAGAAAATGGGGTTGGCCCGTTGTTACGTCATATTTTGGGGGGTCTAACTTTTTGTTACATCGTGTTACAAAGGGGGAGTAAAAAAAGTGGCAAAATCGCATTACATCATTTATGGACGACCCCTAACATGGAATGCTGCACTTAGTTTTTCTCCAGACGTCCTGGACTGGATTGACCAGACTGAATGGCCCATGCTTTCAGTTATATTATTATTATTAAGGACATTTCTATAGTTTTAATTTTGTCAGGCAGTAAATGCACTAGTTATCCGGCACACCGTCAACAAAGTTTGACGGCCCTGAGCTAGAGACCATCAAGACGCCAAACATTCACTTTAATCTGTAAACAGATTTCGTTTATGAGAGTTGCTGGCTTACATGTAAATTGAAACCTTTGCATATGCGTGTTTACTCGCATTTTCACTGACGAATGGTGCTACATAAATGCAGTCGAGCATGCTTAGAAACATTGAATTTTCTATAGCCATTTATCAGTGCTCTTGTTCAACTTCTATATAAATAAACTTCACTTAATGCTGCCAGTCATTATGATTGGATTTGCAGCGCTGGCTGATATTGTCAGTTCTGTTGTTGTATTTTTAGGAGCCTTATGAAAGAACTGAGTTAGTAACTCTCTATGGATTCTACTTTCATATTAAGTCCGTTCGTTTGGAATGTTCTGGGAACTACAAGTTCTGGATCGAGGTTGAATCATCATTTTCTTCCATTGGAATAAATTTTGAACAAATCATGCTACTGATAAGAAACTTTAGAAGCATAAAAGTATTATCATAAACACAAAATATTTCCTTACTGGAAATCTACACTGTGTATTATCTACACTGTCAATTATCTACACAGTGTACAGTGTTCTTGTAATGTTTTGTCAGCTATAGTGCAACATAAATTAACAAGATAAACAATAACAATGGCAATATTAACAATGAGAATAATTATTTTAAAAATAAGTCACATACTGTAGGTGATCTAACTGTATGATGATAATGATGATGATCATGGTGGTGGTGATTGTGATGATGATGATGATAATAATAATAATAATAATAATAATAATAATAATAATAATAATAATAATAATAATAATAATAATAATAATAATAATATTAATAATAATAGCAGTAATAAAAATAATAATTCTCACAGTTGTGAAGTGTAAGCATGTACATTTTTAGTTATGTGGAAGTCAGGTTAGGCATATCCATATGGTGATTTTAAGCCTTTGTTTAGCGGTCTTTTATTATTTGTCATCATTAAGAACACTGTTACTTGTACTCCTTCAGAGACTGAAGCCAGATGATCCAGTTTTGACGGCTAAAGAGAAGGAGCGCGAAACGTTCTCTACTCGGCGTGAACGGAGTGCTGACTATCGGATCCTTGTTCAGCATTACGGCTGTCAACAGAATGTCATTGTGAATGACACTGGAAAACAGAGGCAGTGCTTTGGGCTAAGACAAAAGACATGTTCCAGCAAAGTACAGCATCTCCTTTGGCATTATATAGCTTATTTATTTATTTATTATCTGACAATTTATATAGCCCTATAACAAGGCCTAAGCCTAAATCAAGAGTGCTTCACAACATAAGTCAAATGACGCCTTGAACGGTAGCTATAGCAGTGTATTCAATGCTGTAATGTAATTAATGTAATAAAGGAGTTTTATAGCACCTCTTATATTACTACTCAGAGGCGCCCCTGGCTTTAGTGTCGCTTGATAAGAAAATGAGACTTTAGTCTTTGCAATGAACTGATTGTAGAGTGAGAAGTGAGACACGATTAGATGGAGACAACACATTCCAGAGAGAGTATTCATTAACTCTCTGAATGACCGATGGGTGAGAGTGGTACATGATCTAGGAACATGGACATGTTGTTATACTGTAATGTAAAGATATGCAGTGCTTTCTTCAGAAAAAAGTTGCGGAAACTCAGCTTTTGTCCAATTTGTTTTATCTTGATGTATATTATTTATATTACCACTGTTGGGGTAGCACATTGTGGTTTAAATGTAATTATAATGCAGATTGTTGCTTATTGACATGAAGTTGGTTACAACTTGAAAAGCCATAAAAATTTAAAAATTAATTTTAATTTAAAAACCCATAAAATTCTGGAGAAAAAGTTTCCACACATTGCTTTTCTGGTGTTTTCTGGCCGAAACAAAGCGCTGCATGTATGCTTATCTGCTATGATGACGATGATTGGTGATGATGATGATGATGGTGCTGATAAGTTCTCTGCCCTAGAGCAGGTCCAATTGGCTTTTGCGCACCCAGGGATGATTGAGGTGATTTTGCATTGCCTCCCTCTGGGACGCAAGATGGTACAGTGGGTTACGTGCTGGAGCAGTAGCGTGACTGAGGTTCAAGGCCTGTTAGCACGTCTACTGGCTTTCACAAAGGCAGTAATGCCTCTTGAGCCACTTTAAATCATGCTATAGATAAACTTTGGGGTGGTACAATTTGTCCAAGGTTGCTACTCAATGTCTAAATGAAATTTCTATATCACTGCCCACAAGCTTGGTGCAGTGCTCCAGCTTATTCACAAGCACTCAATCTACTTAAAATCCATAGTCTGTAATCCAGTCTGTGGTGGTCAAGGTTTGTAGAACCAGGTAGGCAGTTGCAGGAATTATTATGATCTGATTCGAAACCACTACCTTCCAATTGTTTTGCAAGAACCCCACTACTCCACCACACCCCTCATAACATACTATATACTTGGCTTATCCCCATTAGATTGCTCCACCATTTTTGACTCATATTTCCGGCCTGACCTGGCTCTAATTCAATTCTGATTTGGTGCACCATTGGCTGATGCCCTGGGCATTATGATAGTGGCGCTATAGAAGTTTATTGATTGATTGATTGATAACAGTTTATCATAATAGTTAGTGTAATTATGGTGATGCATGTTGATGCTGGTACATTCTAATAAAATGTTGCAAATGCATTGTATTATTTTGAGACATTCTTTTAAGTTGGTTGTTTATTTAACTATAATAATAATGATAATGCTGATAAGTAAGTAAACAAGTAAGTAAAGTAAAATCTCAGTAAACTTCTTCAGCGCCCCGAAAAGCAGCACAGCAGTGAACCAGCTGCTTATTCTTACGCTTAGTCTTTCTTGAAATATATTATAGCCAGGGTGGTTTGTCGGCCGGGCAAATGTCAGTGTATCCATGAATGGCTGGTCAGGTTGTTGTTGCTATGGGGGAAATGACTTTTCGAATAGGAAGGTTTTAAGTTTAGACCTAAAGGCTTGAGAGACAGTGAAGGAATTAAAGGAAATGAGGATTCTGAGCTTATTGTTTGACCAACCAATAGGCTCCAATTGGAGGGAGGCTGGAATTGAGTTCCAAAGTTCTGGTGCGGCGTATGAGAAAGCTTAGATTTGCAGATTTTGAGTGATGACTGATTTAACGGGCGTGAAAGTGTGAGATGAGATGATGATCGTGTAGGTCGGGAGGCTGAGGCGTTAAGAGTTCTCGAAGGTAAACCGGTTTTATGAATGAAGTGAACTGTAAGTTATCGTTATTATCTTGTACTGTATTCGTTCAGATATTTTAAGCCAGTGTAGTGACTTCAGTATGGGTGAAATATGGCAGAACTTTGGTGATTTGGTTACTGCTCGGGCTAGTGCATTTTGAATTGATTGTAATTTATTGATGGAGGTTTTTGGGAGGTTATAGTAAAGGGAGTTGCAGTAATCTAGTTTGGAATGGACTATTGATAACAATGATGATGATGATGATGATGATCATAATAATAATAATAATAATGTTTAAAGTGGTTTATTAGGGTCTGCCCGTTGTGAGAAATTTTTAATTAGCAGAGAAAGTGAAATTCGTAATTTTATGTGAACTCATATTGCTATATCTTACTTTGAATATTTTATGTAGATTTAATTTTCACTTTTTTGTCTGCCTGTTTATATATCAAAGCTGTTGTTGTCCAAGTAGCTTTAGTATTATTTTAATGAATGTTCTATTTGAAGGTGTTCCAGTTTTGTAATTTGAGGGAGCCACTTTTTGTCCTCGTTTTCTTCTACTTTCCTCCATCGTGACAAGTTTTTGCAGCTACTGACATCAGTATTTTAACTATTGACTGTGATACAAGTCTTCCTATTTGTCTATTTGCCGTTCAAAACAGTTTTTCATAAATCTGTTATTTTATCCATGATAAATTCTGGTGATCATTTGCTTCATTTGATGTCTGTCATATATATAACATGTTGAAATATTTTAAAACTTTAAACGTCTATACTGGCCTTTGTCACAGGCTTTGTGTATTTCGTGATGATGCAATATTTTAAATTTTTGCATTGGCATTTGTTGATTTCCATTTCATTATTGATATTTATTGATATTTTGCTCATGAGATCTGTGCTGCACTTTTTAAGCATAATAATATATTTAGCATAATTTGTGAATTTTACTCGAGTGATTTGTTTTGTAAAGCAGCCATGTAATGCTGTTATTAATTTTGTTATCTGTAAATATCATGACATTGCCATGTATTGCCTTGTTACATTTTGCCACAAGATATTTTTGCTTTTAATTTTCATGAGTTTATAAATGTTATTGCCAAGACAATTTATAAATACATGCTTTGCCACGCAGAACAGTGTCTCTGTTTGCTATGATCAAATTTGATGCCATAGCTCCCTGCCTAATTCCAAACCAATTAGAAACTATATTGCCCTATATCCAAACTGATAGAGAAATACTACTCACTATGTGAATATATGACAATTCTCCAAAACAATTTCTTTCACACTCTCTTATGCCAATCATTGACTAAATGATTTCCTGAAAACTCTGCATATATGCAGCTTTTACCTTATGTAAATTATGTTGTGCCACTAAGTTAAGAGGATTTTCTTGTTAAGTGACTGCCTATGTTTACTGCTGCTTTACTTTCCAGTATAGCTCATGTAGAATTTGCCATACTTAATCCATTTTATAATTTCGGCTTTCTGCCTCTAGCCTACTTGTTGCAATAATACTTAGACACGAATGGTTGATATTTTCATAGATTGAACAATTTCACAGCATCTCATTGTACTACTATGAAATAAATTCTTACAGTCTTGGCATTTCTCCAAAATGAATCATTTCAGGACATCTCTGTCCTGATATTGCCTTATTTCACTCATTGTATGCAGATGGCTTTTCTAGAAAAAGAATGCTCTAATACACCCAAATGTATTATGCTGCACAATTTCTCATGTGAACTGTACGATGAAGTACAACTCTGTTGTAAAAGTGCAAGTATTAATATTTCGATTAAGATGTTTTGTTTCAGGAAATACCTTTGCAAATGTATAGAATTTCTCTTAGTTTTATTATACAACTGTGGTGATTATACAACTGTGCTTGAAACCAAAAAGTTGACACATGCAAAACAACAAAGAATAGAATAAATAGTTTGTCAAAGTCTTTGACAAAATTTATTCACAATATTTTTTACTGTTAAACTGAAAGTGACAGGAGCCCATCACTAAAAATTCCAAATTAATATGCTCAGAAAACTCATACCAAAATATACTTTCAAATCTTTCTTAGTATTGATATCGGTCTTTCAACACATTTAATTATATATTATTATTATATATTCAAAACATTTAATTATATAATATTACAATATTAATTATTAGCCTCTAAACATTCAACCATTGCCATTGAATGTTGAACTTTTTGCATTATGTCTTTATTCAGTTTTAGTTTGTTTAGTTTAAGTAGGTTTTTTGTTTACTGTATTCCTTACATCAATAAAGATTATATTGTTACTGTCAGATGTCCCCACAAAAACCAAAAGTCTACAAATGACAGGAAAAATCTCAACTATTTCAAGACATGGCTATTTTTGCTGCATAAGGAAGTCACATAATGAATCTTAAAATGGTTTTCTTCAGAAAACATCTCATCACAAACTCCACATCCAAATGGTTTGATAGTTAGAATGATTCTCTTTGCTTTCTTATTCAAATGCCGATTAGCAACAAATGTATTGACAGACTTTTCATTTAAGTCATATGCATCTTTAGCTTTGCTATCAGACTGCTTTTGTTGGTTATGAATTCTTTGATGACTTAATAGATTGCTTCTCTCTTTGAATGTTTTGCAACAGACATCGCATACATAGGGTCTCAGTGAAGTGTGAACTCTTCTTTCATGCCTTCTGAGAATAGAAGATAGACTGAATGATTTCTCACACAATTTACATAAATATGGTTTGTTTCCTGTGTGAACAGTTTTATGATCAGTAAGATTGCTTTGATGTCTGAATGTTTTGTTACATAGTTCACAAGAATATGTTTCTTTTCTGACATGAAGTGCTTTATGGCACATCATTGCACTTAGTCTTGAAATTTGCTTTCCACATATTTTGTGCATGCGTTTTTCTCCAGTGTGAATTCTTTCATGAGATTTCAGATTATCTGATCGGTTGAATGCTCTCTTACATACCTTACAAATATGTGGACACTCTCCTGTATGAATTCTTTCATGTACTTTAAGTTTTTCCTTTGTACGAAATGCCTTGCTGCACACTTTGCATATAAATGGCTTCTCTCCGGTGTGAATTCGTTCGTGACCCAAAAGATGATGCGGATGTGCGAATGCTCTGCTGCATGTTTTGCAAACGTATGGTTTATCTCCTGTATGAATTCGTTGATGAAGTCTAAGATTTTGCTCTGTGACGAATACCTTGCCGCATGTTTCACACATGCATGATATTTCTGTTTTGCGAATTCTTTTACGTATTTTACAACTATCTATTGCAGCTATTGATTTGCTGCATTCAGAGCTCATTCTGTCTTCAGACTGTACTTTTTATTTACTGGTAAAGATCTTCAAACACCCTGTAGCATCAATGGCACACTTTTCCTGAAAGTACGAAAACACCTAATGTTTATAGACAAGGTTTTCACACACAATCAATAAATTTATCATGTTATAAAATCATGATGATTTAATATGCTTAGAAGGGTTTTTAGCAAATTTATATCCACATGAAAATGGCTCCTCATATATGTATAAGGCCTTCACTTTTCCAGCTACAGTGTGCAAGCTTGGCACATCATTAAAAAATTGAGCTAGTGTAAGGGATATACATTTATACCAGTGAAGCCCAGGAAGTCCATTCCAGGAAGTCTATTCCAGGAAGTCAAATTAATTTTGGTTTAGGCTACAAGAAGGACTATTCTTCTTTATGTGGCGTCCTCTATCAAAGGATTGACAGTCATTTCCCTCCATTTATCTCTATCTTCTGCTGCACTTTTTAGGGCTCCATATTATTATTATTAGAGAATTTATATAGCGCCGTACGCATGGCGTCTACTAAAATCAAGGGTGCTGTATAGTTCATAGTTCTTTGTATTTGTCCATTCAAAGATGTCGTCCATCCAGCTTCTTCTAAGTCGCCCCTTCCCCTTGTTCCTTCTATTCTACCTTCCATTATTATCAGTGGTAGGTCTCCGGCCATACCTCTAATGATGTGACCAGTGTAAGACATTTTCATTCTTATTATTTCCCGTTTCCACGTTGGTGTTGTTTTGCTTCTTTCTAGGACTCTGTCAGGCCCATCGTTTGTCAGCGTGAGGCCCCGGCAGGGGTGAAAAAACGTTATTTGTTTCTTCTGATGCACGAAAAAGTTGACAATAAAAAAGGTCATCACGTTTGTTGGTGCTTGATCTTTCAATTAATTTATCCTCCAATGTCTCTCTCTCTTAACCATCAAGCTCCGCCTGTACCAGACACTTGTTCTGTCCGTTCTACTTTACGCGGCCGAGACCTGGACCTTACTCGCCTCGGAACTAAGGGAGTTGGAAGCCTTCCATATGAGGTGCCAATGCCAGATCCTTGGAGTACGTTGGTATGACTTCATCACCAATGCGGAGATATCCTCGCAGACTAGATTATCATCACTCAATGAACTGATAAGTAGGCGCCGCCTTGCCATTTTCGGTCATGCAGCCCGTCTTGGAGAGACAGTTCCTGTTCATCAAGCCCTCCACTGCCACATCGACCTATCCATCGGTCGTCCACCTGACCGATCATAGAAGCGCTGTCCTGGTCATCCCAAGAAAAGATGGATTGACCACATCCGTACCCAGACCAGCGAGATTCCATCAACTCTCTGGAGACGTGCCATTTGGCGGGGTCATGGTTATGGGGTGACGCAACGGCCCCTGCTGGCCACGCGCTTCTGATGATGATGAGTATGATAAGCAAAAAGAGGCAAAAGGTCAAAACATAAAAAGTCTGGAGCATGCGGGGCCCCGGGAACAGTGCCCGATTTCCAACACATAAAGACGGGCCTGGATTCTGTCTTTGTTACCTTGTCTATCCAGCTGATTCTCAAGATCCTTCTGTAACACCGTAATTCAAAGCATGGTGTCCATTCCTGAAGAAAGACATGTAATAGAGACTTTGGAAAGACTCAAGAGTACAACACAGAGCAACAAAGATGATCAAAGGGTGTCAGAGACTAACTTATGAGGAAAGGCTAAAACACTGAATTGACAACCTTGGAAAAAAGGAGAACGAGAGGGGATTTAATTGAGACATACAACATACATACAAAGTGGAAATGCCAAGAGAAAGTTTTTTTACAATGAAGCAGTATGATGGAACATGAAACGGCACAACATGAAACGGTACTTTCCCGTTATCCGGACCCCAGTGAAGTGTAATGACTTTTCGGTCGGGGAACCTGACCCTAACCCTAATCCTGACCCTAACCTAACCCTAACACCAACTACACCATCCCTCCATGGGTCCGGATAACAGGAAAAGAACCCATGAAACTGTTTAATAAACGGGTTGGGAGATGCAAACAGAACTTTTTAGTGCAAGAGTGGCGGACAGATGGAATGAATTGGACGAGAAGATCGTAATGGCTATGAGTGTGAACGACTTCAAAATGGGCCTCAGTACTGTAGGTTACTAGATTTGGATGAGTGTGACAGTGGTTCTACCCATTTGTCTTTCTGAGTTTACGCTTAAAATAGGCTGGCTTAAAATATCCCTTTCAGTTTTTTTACTTTAGCACATAGACGAGAGTCAAGTTTGAAATCTGGCAAAAAACTCAATAATATAGCAGTTGCACAAAAGTTTCCTTGTTTCTGGTCTAAAGTGTCTAAACGATAAATAAATACAACTATTGTTAACTCTTAAGTCATCCGCCATTTTAGCCATAGACTTTAATATCATAATATATATTATTGCTCCAAGTATTTAAATAAATCTATGATTTTATCTATGGGCCGATATAGAAGGCTTTGGTCACCTGTTTGGTGTCGCGTTCTTGAAGCAAAGTAAGCAGTGGCGGCTCTAGGATTTGGCAAGTGGGGGCCGTTGGGGTGGCAACTTTTAAGTGGGGGGGGCAACCATTTGTTGTTTAATGTATGTAGCATTAAGAATAGGGTCCCAACTGGGGGGGCCACTGGGGGGGCCAAGCTCTCAATAGGGGGGGCACGGGCCCCCTGCCCCCGGTGGAGCCGCCACTGAAAGTAAGTAAGTAAAATCTTGTGAATTCCATAGCGCTCTTGTTTTATTTTAGGAGATTATTCACAGGTGCTTAATATGTCGTCGAAATAGCTATAGCTAAACAGTGGTTCTCACACAGGGCAGTCCCTACTGAACCACTTTAAACCTTGTTATATTATATTATATTATTAAGGAGTCAGCCGGACTTGGTCAAGATCAGTCAGCGTGAGAGTGGAGAAGCAGCAAGACAGACTGGGAAAAGAAACAGATACCTGATTTAACTCCAAATGTAAGCTTACTATAGTATTATTGCGAGATAGAAATCGTCAGAAATCTTTTCACGTTTCACTTTCAGAATGTAGCCAAGGTAAAGAAGCTAGGTCATTACAGTTTGAAGGATGTAGAGATTTAAGAGTTAATAATATTGTTGACATATTTCGGCTCATGCAGCAACTCACAAACTATAGGCCTACCTTCAAATAATAGAACTGATATCCTCCTTTGGGGTCGTCCATAAATGACGTCACGCGATTTTGGCAGATTTTTCTACCTTTCGTCACCTCGTAAAAGTCGTCACAAAAAGTGAGATTCCTCAAAAATGACGTCACAACGCGTTAACTCTCCATGTTTCCAATTGATGTCTTATAAATCATGTATTTCCTGAATGAAGCAGGAAGTTCAATGAATTCATTTGAACAAGTTCATTATAGGCCTACTGTAAATTAATATAATTTTTGTAGTTAAAACGATATGCAGAAACTTATTCAAATTCTTCTAAAATGAAATATAATAATTACGGGCCTAATTAAGTTGCCCCATTTCAAACCTGTCTGTCCTCTCCAAACTCATAAAGAAAATCGTTCTTTCCAGACTAACTGAGCACCTTTCAAAAAACTCCTCATACAACACTCATCAATCCGCTTATAGGCCTACAAAACACCATTCAACAGAAACCGTCCTCATATACATTTATGACAAACTTCTCACTGCCATTGGATCTCAACGAGTTACTGGACTCTGTCTCCTTGATCTTTCTGCTGCCTTTGATACAATAGATCACAAACCCTTACTGAAACGCCTTTCCCTCTGGTTTGGAATATCTTCTATAAATGAAGAAGCTATAGGCAAAGGTGGGGTCGTTAGTGCTTTTCCAGATGCTGAACCAGAACTTTGGAACTCAATTAAAGCATCCCTCCACTGTCTACATACACCATGGTCAAGTAAATTCTAAGTCACATTTTCCTTCCATTCTTGCAACTTCTCCTCAAGTGTTTCCTTCTAAACTGAAATCATTTCTCTTCAAAAAATCATTTCATCCATAGCTGTAACATTCCAACCACTGGCCCTTTGGATTAAACGACCATGCATGAATGACCCCACCTTTGGCTATAGCTACTTCATTTTTTAGATTGAGCGCATAGGAATAAGGAGCTACTTGGTGCTTCTTTTGAAAGCGCTATAGAAGTTGAGAGATTTTATGTATTTACTTACAGCGAGTCAAAAGAAAAGGTTAGTCACACGTTCAATGTAAATCAAACCCATTTGAAACGGGATGCTATCGAGGAAGAGGTTTTGGTCTGTGGACTACAGTACTTAGTTAGCCGACTCATCATCGCTAAAAGAAATTCCCCGCTAATTTTAGCCTGGACATTTTCAGACCAACCAATAAGATTAGCTATAATTTTGGCTCGATCTTGCGTCTTTAGTACAAATAGACATACCTGTAGGGCCTGCGCTGCCTTGAATTATTGTCAGAAAGCTCCTAACTGAAGAGGCTCTGTAATCTCGTGTCATTGTTGATCTACAGGACGGTTCGATCATTTTGGGTTTGACTCATGGGCAGGAAAAATATGAAGAACAACAAAAGCAACAGATTCGACGACTGCCAAACAAACTCAGTAAATAGTAAAATCAGAACTCGCGTGTTTTTATTCTAGAGTTATATCCTTGAAGAAGTTTACTCGTTTAACCAACTTATAACTAGACTATAGCCTACTATAATAATTTGTCCAACAATTTTACAACCTAATAGGTCTAGACCCCAAATAGGCCCCTAACTGCAATTTTTGATGATAGTGAGGACGATGAATCGATGATTAGGCCTATAGGAAAGTAGGAGGATCTTGAATTCATTTTGATCATATTAGCGTATTTTAATTAAGTAAGAATAAAGGCCGATTCAATGACGATAAATGGCAGTAGTTCAGGTCTAGACTGAAAAATGATTTAGTGCATTTACAGCTGTTGATATGCCACGACAAGCATTAAGTATGGTAATTTAAATACTTCATTTAGGCTAGTTTGAAATTCTTATTTACTGGTATTAACTCAATGTTATGCTTTTACTTTTGCTTTCGTTTCTTCTTCTGTTTGTGCTTCATGCTATAGGAATACCTCTACGACTAGCCTATAGGAAGTTTTCGTAGATCAATATTTGTAATTGGCAAGACACACAGATGAGTTTCTGAACCAAGCTGTTTAGGCCCCTATTTACTGTCTTCTCTGTTAGAGGATGTTTGAAAATGAGGAATTTTTTGTTTCAGATAGGAAAGAAGTTGGTCGTTGTCGGCACGATGAATGTGGCAAGACGTGTCTACTACCGTATTTGCCAAATACG